>JAYXIM010043961.1:0-49000 GCA_037575425.1 Anastrepha fraterculus
TTTTTAGTTTCTTTTTTTATTTTATTTTTTATTTTTATTTTTTTATTTTAAAAATTTTACTTTAACGAAATATGAATGGGCTCAAGGTGCTTGAATTGATTGAATTTATCCTAAAAATTTTATTTGTAAATTTTAATAATAATTTTTGTTCGACACTATGAAATTTGATCGACACTAAAAATTGTATTTATATTTTCCTAATAATTTTTATGCGAAATTACAGGTTTTTGGTTGAAGAAAATGTATGAAATTTTTGTAGTTGCTTTGTTTTTAATTTTACAAATTTTACCATAACGAAATTTCGATGAGATTAAGGTAAATTTACGTATTGTATGATTTTAATTTTTAATGATTTTAATCGTAAAATTTTATCGACATAATTTTGTAATAATCTTAATTGTAATCTTGGAGGTTACAATTAAGGAAAAATATATGAGATTTTTATTATTATTTTTTTTTATTAAAATTGTATTTATTTATATACTTTTTTTTAATTTATATGCCAAATTTTTTATTATTATTATTTTTTATTGAAAATTGTATTTATATTTTTTTAAATAATTTTTATGCGAGAGTACAGGTTTTTGGTTGAAGAAAACATATGAGATTTTTTATTTGCTTTACTTTTCATTTTAAAAATTTTACTTTAACGAAATTTCGATGAGTTTAAGATACCTAAATTTGAAAATGTTTTTAGTCGTAAAATTTTATTGACATAATTTTATAAAAATTTTTGGTCGACATTAACAGATTGCGATTAAAGAAAAATATATGAGACTTTTTAGTATTTTTTTAAGTTAAAAATTGTATTTATATTTTTCTAAACATTTTTATGCGAGATTACAGGTTTTTGGTTGAAGAAAATATATGAAATTTTTTAGTTTCTTTTTTTATTTAATTTTAAAAATTTTACTATAACGAAATTGAAACTGGGTTTAAGGTAGTTTAAAAATTTAAAACTTATTTTCATTTTCAACTTTTTTTTACGTATTTTTATAATATTTTCTATTCGGCGCTTAAAGATTCCAGTTAAAAAAATACTTAAAGGGACAGATGTAAAATTTCGAAGAAAAAAATTGTTTTTCATAAAATGTTAATATAATCCTTTTAGAATATGTCAAGAACATTTTAGAACGTAAATTTAAGTATTTCTGATATGAAGTGACGACTCTATTCTTGGCGTTCGAGCGCTATGAGAGGTTGAGCTTTCATGTATTCAAACTTTAGACGCGTTTTTCTCAAAACTATATTTTTCGAATTGGCGTACACGATAACTCGAAAAGTTATTGACCGATCTCCTTGAAATTTGGCACACATCTGTTTTATGATACTACTTTCTATGTGAATTTACAATTCGAAAATTTTTCGAAAAAATAATTTTTTCGATGCAAAAATAGTAGGAAAATTCGCTCCAAAATTCATTTTTATTGTTTGAAACATTTATTCCGCGAATTTCTTTTCATTTTTCATTTTTGTTTAATTCATATAGAAATTATGATAACATTGATGAGCAAAAAAATTTTTGGGTTTTTGCATTCAGGTCACTGACGCCGATGCTACAATTCCCGCCGATCGAAAAGCCCGCTGCCACTTTCCTCGAAAAATTGAGTGTACATCCGCCATTTTAAATGATTCAAATAAAAACAAAAATTTATATTATTTTAATGTATAAATAAACTGTATGCCAATTTTGAACATTATATCGACTTTTTCATTTGAACTAATTTGAATGAACATCAGAGAAAATATGGCCGTTCACAGGTATCTGTCCCCTTAACATTTTTCTAAGTTAAAAATTTTCTGTACTAATTTGTCCAATCATTTTCTTTAAATAATTTTTAAGCGAGGATTGCAGCTTGTAGTTAAAGAAAAATAGGATTTTTTTTATTCAAATAGCAGAAAAATAGTTTAGGAAGTATTTTTTTTTAGTAAAAGGTTTAACATAAAATTATTTATATTTTTAATTTTCAAACTATTTAATTTCCTGCATATGGTTATAGCAAGATTTGAGGAGTAATTTTATTTGGAAACATTTTAACACGCAATTTAATGTTACAAAATTTCGGTTCATTTACCAATAACTTCAGTTAAGAGAAAATTTGCTTTTGTATTTCAGTTTTATTGATGATTTGATTTTATTTTCATTTTATTTTCATACTTTTTGCATTTTTAGCTTCCTGTTGTTACAAATTCATGTCGTGATTCAAATTGGAAAAAAATGAAAGGGCTTTATTTCAGTCTTGAAATTTTAGTAACAAAAACTTTGCATTTATTTTTTTTTTTTTTAATTTTTACTTCAACAAACTTTCATACAACAAAATTTGCGTAGGTAGGTAGGTGGGGTGGTTGTCATAAAGACACACTTAGACTTTTCGTAGGTCCATTGTGATACCACTGGAACTTATCCTTACTCTACGTGTTTGAAATTTGCGTAAGTTTATGGTATTTTAGTTTTTATAATTTGAACTGAAATTTTAATATTTTAGAAATTTCGATTAAAGGAAGAAGAATATTTCTCTATTTGCTTGTTTCAATTGTTTTTAATTTTTTTGTTGATTTGTTTATTTATTTATTTATTTATTTTTTTATTTATTTATTTATTTATTTATTTGATATAATATTATATTTAAGTGAAATAACAACTAGCACCAAAGCCTATCGGTCTGTCAAATATCTATATAAAATATTAAATATTAATTTGTTGAATTAATAACCCAGTTTAGGCAAGTGGACGATTATTTATTTCACTAAAAAAATAAACAAAGACAAATTTTATTTCCAAATTTCTTAAAATTAACATTCTTGAATGGGCTTAAAGTCTATAATTTCATTTTAAAATTGTATTTAGTTTTAGAAAAATTTTTGCCTTGCCATTTAGGCATCCCAAGGCAGCGGCTTGAGTTAGAATTGAAATTTGGCCGCTGCAGATATAATTTTTTCCGCATATTTGTTTAATTATTATTACTTTTAACATCAAATTAAAAAATAGTTTGAGACTAGCTTATAAGCATAAGAATATGTTTGCTTTTGAATTTATACAGTTTTAGCTTTCAGCTGTCTAAGTGGAGTGATTCTTTCAACCAAAGATTGGTGTTAAGTCTTTTGCTCAAGAAAACTTTTTGAAATTTATTTATATGCATAATAACATATTTTCTTTGCCAGTTAATAAGTTTCAGCTGATTTCGATTATCATTATTATTATTTTTTTAATTTCTTAAAAACAAAAAAAAATTATTTTTGCTGTTTTCAACCTTCTTATGCATCACATTACGCAGTATATAATTTTTTATATAATTATAATTTTTTTTTCAGTTTTTTCATAGCGCAAATTTGTGCCCCGCATTAATCAACCAGCAACTTCTTTTTTTTTTTTGTTAAAAATTTTGCTCTACTCGTCCAAAATTCATATAATTTCGCATAAAAAAGTAATTTTCATTCACTTTAGTAATTTTACTAGCAAATTTTAACAAGCGAAACTTATTTTGCCTATACGCACAACCCCACACCCAAGTCGCTGGCCTGCATTGCAGTGAAAACAAAAAATGTGAGCTACAAATCGGCGTTTCAGAGTATTTTCGCTAAGCCACGCAAATGTAGCAATCAACCAGAACCTTTTCTAAACTAAAAAATCTGCACACTCAACGCAAATGCACTGCCAACAATTAGAGCACCACTTCACACTGGCGTCAGCGCCTAAAAACTGGCTACCGAAAAAGCAAAAAAAGAAACAACCACACACACAAAAATTAAAAAAAAAAAATGTGTTTCAAACTGCACGTACTTTAAATAATTTTCCTTCTTTTTAAAATGATTTCTCTGCAATTTTCCAATTCAGTTACATTTTTCCGGCATTTCGCGGCGCAACACTGCTTGCGTACGACTTGAATTGACGTTTCAGCGGCGGTATGAGCAAGCGAAGCGTTTCGTAATGTTTTTGCGTGCGTTTGACGAAAGCGGGTGTTAAAAACATTTTAATCAGTTATTTATTTTAATATTCTTTTTTTTTTGTTGTTGTTATTTTCGCAATTAAAATGAATGAACGAGTACTTAGTAAAATGTTCACGAATTATTTCACAGCGCGGATGCGATTTTGCGTTAAAACGGTTGCTGGTGGATTTTCATTTCATACTTTTTTGGTGAGTATTGAAATTTCTTTTCTAATTTAATTCGATATTTTTTTAAACTCAATGAATTTTTTTTTTTTGTTTTCTTTTGTTGTATTTTTATTTATATTTATTTTTTTTTAATAATTTTGTATTTTGTGTTGTGTATGTGTTGTGTGCTGCACTTGTCCGGCGAATGAGAACAACAACACACGCGCGCAACAAAATTTTTTCGCCGGTGCAAGCCAAACAAACGTACGAAGGTATCTGCAAGAACTGCAGTGGCTTCGCGTGCAAAATCTCTGTCAGAGTCAGAGGCAGTCGCTTTCGCGTCGCGTCGCGTCGCATTGTCCATTCACAACATAAAACCCTTCGAACCAACTGGCAATCCACACCAAGCAACCAACAGGCAAGAAGAACCAACTCAGCTTAGGCTCTGAGTAAGAAAAAAGAAAAGCAGCAATTGCAACAACTCAACAGTGGGCAGAGGATAAACAGCACAATTGCAGCCAGGAAATGTGTGTGAACCGAGGAGACAAGCAGGCAGGCACTCAGGTTGCGTCGCATCCAACACAACGCACTCATGTCCGCCATTCAAAGTCACTCACGGCAACCAAACCAGCAAGCAGCAAAGTACGCTTGTTTGTGCGAATGTGTGCCTGTATTATTATTGTGTTGCTGCTGCAACTGTCGTAGCTACTTGTGTGTTGCTTGCAACAAGGCTCTAACTCTTTGACAAACAAAAAGAGTAGCAACAGCGCGTGAAGAGAACCGGTCGCACTGCTACTGGGGGGCTAAGAGTAGCGCATGTTGCACGAATTTGCGTCTCTTGCTGGCATTGCAGCAACAGCAACAGCAACAGCAACGGTATCAGCAGCGCTACATGCAACATTCGCTGTTGCGTCGCATTGCCCTTGCAACACGTTGCCGGTGCTGTGAGTGCGCGCCGCTTCCCTTTCCTCGCTTATTTATTTATTTTATTTTTATTGTTTGATGTTTTTGTTTTTTTTTTTTGTGTTGTTTTGTAACGAACGCAGTTGTTGCTGTTGGTAGTGTACATACATATAGTGAGCGGGGGCAATTGAGCAGTGAGCTTTGTGAAGGTGTTGGTGTTGATGGTGGCAAGTGCACTGGATAGGTGGCAATCAGCTGCTTTTGCATTGCGCTGCTTTTGTTGTTGCCTGCAAGTGGCTGCTTGATTGATAGGTAAATTTTTGGGTTTTTAGCGTATGCTTGGAAATATTTTGAAAATTAATTTGTTTTTGTTTCTGTGTTAATTTAAATATGTAACTGGCTTAAAAAAGTGTCGACCAACAGCGAAGAAGAAGAACACTAAAATTTTTCTAGTTTCAGACACTTTCTAATCACTAACAGAAAAATTAGAGATTTTTATCGCGTCCAGTCGGAGAAGCTGCAGCACTTCAAATGATCGAACAGCTTTGCTTCCTGAGTTAATTTGATCTTGTAAGTTGCAGGCCACGATCTTTAAGCAAAATCCGCTTAATCCCAATGAACGACGCGAAATCGACTGAGTTGGCCCATTTTCAACTGAATTGCTGCAGCTGTGAAATTTTCGCTGCATAGTATGCTCTGATACAAGCACATTCGATAGTGAATACAAAAGGTGGCGCAAAACTATTCAACCATTTCTTGTTGTGTTTTTTGCATAACTTTTTCATTAAATTAAAAACAAAAAAAATAGTTTGTGTGATGGAAATCTTTATTACAACCTTTACGCGCTGCACTGCTTGTTTTTTGTATTCTGCAGCTGTATAGTTGACAAGTGTCAATTATGACAGACGCACGACGCCATTTGCAGAAATTCGAAATTTTCCGATGGGGTGATTAGTTTTGCGCCAGCTCGTATATTAGCTATAATTTAATCACCAAAGCACACATAGTTTGTCCTGTGGGACGATTGTGATCGTAATTTAAGGTAAGCGCTCATTGCCTCAGAATTTGTTTAGTAGATTTGTTTTTTGGTAATTTCTAAAAGTGACTCGTTTGAAAACTTTACCCGATACTAAAACTATTGTAAGCCTTTAATGAAGATGCGGCATTTTTAGGTCATAAAAAAACACCTTTTTAAAAAACGAAACTTTTTTTTTAATCACCAAAATAGTATATCCCCATTGAAACCCCCTATATATTTAGAATTTCTATGAGCAACCATGGTTTCGTGCGCAAAAAGCAAGAAATAGGGCTATCCCATTAGTAAAAAAAGAACAACAACAACCACAAAAATCATAAAGACATCATAAACATATTAAATTCAGATCAGTTGCTTTGTTGAAAGTCTCCAGATACACTTGACCTAACCCTTATTAATTCGTACTTCTAAGATTTTTTTTCACATGTATCCCCTGGCACTATTTCCTACAAGAATTACCATTTATAAAAACAACAAAAACCATATAACGCAAAGTCTCAAGCACAAAATGTTTCAAAATTTCATCAAAACTTTCAACTTTTTAACAATTTTTTTTAGCCATGATTTTTGGCAAACCTTTTTTCATGAAAATATAGTTCATACTACAACAAAACCCATATAACGCAAGGTCTCAAACTTAGTACGAAATTTTTCAAAAATTCATCTAAACTTTCAACTTTTTAACCAGAGTTTAGGCACGATTTTTCACCATTTTTTTTTTTATTTTTTTTTGTTGTTGCACTAGTAGATTTCTTCTTCAATATAATCAAAATTGATGCACCGACTTTGTATGAAAGAAAAGTGGTGACATCTCAGCGAGCAAAAATTGAAAAAAAAATCAACAGTATTTTTTAGCTACTTGAAACTTGCACTTTGTTGAAAAAAAATTATAAAAACTATGGTTAAAAAGTTGCAAATTTTGAAAAAACTTTGAAAAGTTGTATGCAAAAGTCCATGGATTCTATGGAATGATAACGACAGTTTAAGTACTTTGGTATTTTCCAAAAGTCTCAGTCTACCGAATCCAAAGAGAATCTATTCAAGTGTCAAACTCTTCGCAAGTTTTCTCTACCATTTACGTTTCTTCCTTATTAGACTTTTTTTTTTGTACAATTACCACATTTTTCCAACAACCACTTCCTTTATTTCTGAATACCCGACTGCAATCGATTACCACAGGCAAATTAACAAAATGTTTTTGTAAATGCTAAGACTTTCAAAATTCCGAATTAAAGATCCTAGTAATAGGAGCTAAGTCAAAACTATACTTTTCAAAAAAAAAATATATATTACGAGAGAAACCTTGAAAGTGCTGGAGCAACTCACCAACAACACCAACTGAAGGTCTCACAAATAGCACTTTCCCGTACTTTGTGGGTGCAACGGTATATGGAATCCCTGGATTTTTTTCAGTCGCAGATTTTTTTCAGTTTAAAAGTAACGACTAAGGAAAAAGGTGTGTGATTGGATAATGGAAGCGTAACTGAATATTAGCGAAAGTGAGCCACTGATATTACCAAGCCGCTCAAGCACTCTCCAGATTGTGTAGTAAGAGGAAGTAGAATTTTGCAGCAGCAATGGGCTTGGGCATTAAGAGCGCCGTAAAACTGCATTATTTCTAGCCAAAAGAAAAATAATATATGTATCTAAAAAATTAAAATATTAATAAAATATAAGGGCGTTTTCCGTCGTAGCACAAGTCCTATAAGCTCACAAGGAAGCCATGCGTATTATCAAAAGTCGCTGTTTGGATGCTCAGTACACAGAAAGATTTTACTGGATAAAAAACCATGATTCGCGTACCATAAGAACAGCCTTTGCATTATCATAAAATAGATAGTTTCATCCAATAATCAGAGATGAAAAAATGTTCAGTAGTCAAGCAGTTTAAGTAGTTCGCGAGAACCCAAGGACGAGTACTAGGAGATTACGAGATATTTTATCAGCTAGAATGGCGCATAGAGTAAGAAGCGCGCCAACTGCAGGCAACTCCAATTTGTGAGCCAAAAAAAATCTTCAAAGTTACGAACTTCAGGCAACTCCAATTTGTGAGCCAAAAAAATCTTCAAAGTTGCGAACTTCGGGCAACTCCAATTTGTGAGCCAAAAAAACCATCTTCAATTACGTGCCACGATATGCCTTTTTACTAGTTAGTTGCTATGAGCAGTAAAATAATGCTGAAACAGGTTCTTTCTGGTTCGAATTAAAAACCAAATCAATAGGGAAAAAATTACGTCCGTTATCGCCATTTAATCACCCCACTCAAGAGTTAGTAGAAAATTACATTATATTTTTAGGTGAAGGTCATTAATATAAACTCTAATTTATAGGTAACCGGCGTACTAAAATAATCAAATCAAGTGAGATAACCAAACGACAGAGATGTTTATCTTTTCACTACAAACTACAGAAATTTTCATATTTTTTTAATTGCAATCAAATCTTTTAAGTCTAATTAAAATGTGGCCTGTCCGTTTTAGTACTTCATTTCTTGTTTTTTACTAAGGTAGCATTAAATTTTCAAGCAAAAATATTTTATTTTATTGAAATTGAAAAGACACTAAATTAAAAGTATGACACACAAGTTTTTTGGATTAAAAAAATTTCGTTTCCGAATTATTAATATGTCAACGAAGGCAATATTTTTTTATTAGTTTCTGCATTTCAAGTACGGCTAATATCTGTTAATTGGCGTATGATTTTTTTAACATTACTTAGAGTGGTGATAAGAAATTTACATTTACTCAAAGAAACACTGCAAATTTAATAAAATAGTGCGGAAAATGTATGAAATGGCTGGGCCTACAAAAGACAGTTGGTTATAGGTTTTTATGCGGAGCTTTTTCATGGCAGAAATACACTCGCAGGTTTGCCTTTGTCTGCCGAGGAGCGACCGCTATTAGAAACATTTTGTTCATAATTTGGTGTTTCGTGTCCAAAGTTTGAAACGTGTGCACTTCCTAATGGTAGCCCCACACCAATGCATACGACTACTGCGACCACAAAAAAAAAAAAAAATTTTAGTTTAAATTTCAATACAAAAATTGTAAGCAGGCATATTTTTGATATTCACAATTGAAAGCCAGAGAAAAGAGTGCTCATCAAATCGCTACATATTTATATAAGACTTGACTTTGACATTAACTGGGCGCCCTCTTTAAAATAAATAATTGGCGCATATACTTCTGTTAGGTGTTTGGCCGAGCTCCTCCTCCTATTTGTGGTGTGCGTCTTGATGTTTCAAGCCGACTCCGAATGGCAGATATTTTTATGAGGAGCTTTTTCATGGCAGAGATACACTCGGAGGTTTGCCATTGCCTGCCGAGGGGCGACCGGTATTAGAAAAATGTTTTTATTAATTTTGCTTTCACCGAGATTCGAACCAACGACCTCTCTGTGAATTCCGAATGGTAATCACGCACCAACCCATTCGGCTACGCCCCCTCTTTAGCGCTGGAAATAAAGCAGTTTTACGACGCTCTGAATATCCAAGACTTTCGCTGCCGCAAAATGCTACTTCCTCTTGCCGCACAATCTGGAAAGTGCTTGAGCGGCTTGGCTCACTATCACTAATATTCAGTTACTCTGCCATTATCCATTAGCACACTCTTTTCCTCAGACGTTGCCTTTAAGCTGAAACAAATATTCGATTTCGGCAGTAAATTACCACTAATCGGAGGTTAGTTAACTGGAAGTTATTCGGTGCATATCAGCCGGTAATGATCCGAAGCGCTCCACATTTCTATTGAATATACGCTTAATAGTAAGTATATAATAATTCTGTTCAAAAATAAGCCGCTGAATTTTGTATCTCGAGCGTCAGTTGCTTGTTTGCATTAAAGGAAACTTCACCACAATTAAATATCACCCACTTCGAGACACTGAAATGAGCTTGGAAACGAGAGTTAACAGATTTTCAACTTTCATCCTTTTACAATATTGCAAATGGCTGCTCAATGCAATATTTTTTTATAAATGAATAGAATAAAATTCTCAGCTTCTATTCTTTTCGAACTCAAACTTCATGCGCTTATAGACCCGTATTTGAAATTTAAGTTTCAAGTGTAAATGTTTCCAGTAAATGTTGGTCATGTGTGGTCAGTTACCGCCGTTCGGAGTTGAGTCTCTAACTAGAAATTAGGAAAATTAAGAACTTTCCGATGTTATCATAGGCACTAGCAAGTTCGAGCTGCTCAACTGACACTGAATTCAGTTTCAAGTTCTGCAAAGAATTTCCAGGATTCAAAAACAAAAGCTGACTAGGTTGCATACTCATAAAGCAACTAACAAATCAGCCAAACTAATACCTCTGAATAAGAGTAGATAAATAAATCGATAACTGTCAGTTAGTGCAATTAGCAAGCAAATTTTAATGACTGACGAGGCACATTTTAACCTCTCCGGCAGCGTGAATGAACAAAATTGCCGCATTTGGGGAACTGAGATGCCACACGAGATCCATGAAACGCCATTGCACGACCGGAAAGTAACTATTTGGGCCGGCATTTGCGCCAAACCATCATTGGGTCATATTTTTATCGAGAAAACGAAACGGTCTATGCAAACCGATATGGATGGATGTTGACTTATTATGTCTGCCCGCAAATGCGTGAGAAAGGTTTAGACGCTTACTGGTTTCAACAAGACGGTGCGCCATGCCAAATAAATAAATCGATAACTGCCAGTTAGTGCAATTAGAAGTATATTTATATTTAACTATACATAACGAAACTAGAATTTTGTTTAGAATTAATAGAAAAAAATCTACAGGAAAATATTCAGAAATAGCAGTAAAAATAATGATAACAATTAAAAGATATTTGCTCGCATTTGTGCAACTGTGGCTTCTTGCCATAAATCAACTAACCCGTAGCTGCCAGTTAGCGTTTAAACTCAACGTCTAAGAATTCACTATCTACCTTAGTTAAACAGTTGCGGGCCTTGGTTGAACAGTCCAAAAAAGCCCTAGAGCTCAAAATAGCGCATAAAATACTTTCATTTTACTTTTAGCACCGAATTTCTTTCGTCTCCCTGAAGTTCAAAAAACTTTATTTACTAAAAAAAAACTTACGAAAAACGATCACTAAGTTTAAAAGAGTTATATAAAAACGAAATTATTTTTGACCTACGCCGACTATTATATATTAGTTCTAAGTGAATGAAAAATTTTTAAAATTAAAAAAAAATATGCTTAGGTATATAAATTTACTGATTAATAACGCAAAGGTCTTAGGACGCTAATCCATAGATACAAAAGCAGCGGCTTAACAGCTCATGGGGCTGTGCTAAAATTGTTCTTTTGCTTCTTCACATTCGCTTAGTCCACTTGAAGAGACCTTTTCCAATTATATTATTTTGCATTTGGATGGCCAATGTACACAAATTATTTAAACTATTATCTCAGTAATCGAACACCAACATATGTAACAAAATTTTTTATATGTAAATACTTACAAAGCAGGAACAAGACAACGCAAAGGTGTGGCTTTTTAGGTATTTTTTTTTTTTTGGAGCTAATTTTTTTTTTTTTTAATTATTTACATTCTTTTGATTACTACTCATGTTGAGTCTCAAATTTTGCGCTGAAGACAGATGATGCGTACCCTTCTTGCGCAAAAGCTCCTCCTACTTATATATGAGAAATTGAAAAGTAAAAATCTGCATTTTTGACACTGTTGACAAAGTTTTAAAAAATTTATGTGATATTAACAAATTCTTGCGACACTTGCACTGCGACATTTATTTGAGTAAAAAATGCAATAAAATTAATTTATTTTCAGATAAAAAAATATATATATATAACTGGCGCGTACACCCTTTTTGGGTGTTTGGCCGAGCTCCTTCTCCTATTTGTGGTGTGCGTCTTGATATTCTTCCACAAATGGAGGGACCTACAGTTTCAAGCCGACTCTGGACGGCACATATTTTTCATGAGAAGCTTTTTCATGGCAGAAATACACTCGGAGGCTTGCCATTGCCTGCCTCTCAGATAAAAAATATTTTAATTAAAACAAATTTTACTTAATAAACAAATTTATTAAAAAGTTTTTTAAAAAAATGTTTAATTAAAAAAATATTTTTTCACTTTGATTTGTGCAATCGAATTAATTTATTTCCTTAAAAAAAATTTTACCAAAAAAAATGTTTACTTAAAAATATTTTACTTAAAAAAATTTTTTTTTCACTTTTGGTTTTCTGTAGTGTTTATAGGTTCGAAAGTTTTCTTAAAAAAAATGTTTACTTTAAAAAAAAAATTTTCACTTTATTTGTGCATTAAATTAATTTATTTTCAGTAAAAAAATTTTACTTAAAAAAATTTTACTCAAAACAAATTTTACTTAAAAAAACGGTTTTCCACTTTTTGGTTTTCTGTAGTGTTTATAGGTTCGAAAGTTTTCTTAAAGTTTACTCTAAAAAATTTTTTTTCACTTTATTTGTGCAACAAATTAATTTATTTTCAGATAAAAAATTTTACTAAAAAAAATTTACTTAAAAAGAATTTTACTTAATAAGAAATTTACTTAAAAAAATTTTACTTGAAAAAAATTTTTTTTTTTACTTTAAAAAATATAGTACTTAAAAAAATTTTTTTTCACTGTTTGGTTTTCTGTAGTGCTTGTTGGTTCGAAAATGTTTTTATGCGCCACTATTCACTTATTTTTACTGTTTTCACTATGTTCTCTTTTATCTGGGCCTAACCACGTAGAAATAATACTTATTTATCTTTCTATATATGTACATACATACATACATACATACATACATATATGTACATATCCACATTAGTCCATTTCCCACATCTATCCATGTGCGCTTTCGTTTTGGGCTACTTTAAATTAAAAAACAAAAAAAAACCATTTCACAAACTTTTTTACTGTTTCTTCTTTTAATTTTACCAGAGATTTGTATTACTTTACGCCATATTTTCTTTAATCTCTTTGAACTGTTCGTTTTGTGTATAGTTTTTCAACTTTTTATAATATTATTTTTCTTGTTGAGTTTTAATTTTATATTTTTCTTAAATATTTCAGAGAGAAATTTTTAAATATTAATTGTAGCGAAGACCATTTTTGAAAAACAAGTGGAACTAATTTTTAAGTGTTTTTGGACCCTTTTATTTTTAATTTGTTCTAAGACCACGTTTTCGATTTTGTTTATTTCCACCCGTTTTTATAATTTCATTTTATTAAGTGGTGATTTCCTTCCAAAAAACAAAACAACAAACAAACACGCTGAAGTTTCTACGCTTTTAAATTTAATGTTTTTTTTTTGTATTTTTAAATTTTATTTGGGTTAAGTTTTTGAATTTTTATTTGTTTGTTTTTAATATGCTGCATATAAATATTTTTTTGTTGTTATTGTTTTTTTACATGTTATTTAATGAATATTTTCAAGCAAGAAAATACATTGAACTTTTTATTATTTTTCGCCGGTAGTGCCATCTCTCTGACTTTGCACGCACTTTTCAAACGACCCTCGCAATTATTGAAAGTTAAATTGTTCAAATAAATTTTTGAAATTTAAAATTTTTCATACCAATTTTTTTTTGGTTTTTTGGCTTTATTAATTTTTTATTATGGACTTTACAAAGTGATAAAAAATAACTGCATTCAAACTTCTCTGTGCAATTAAATGAATGTAAATTTCTTTTAAGCGAATGCTCTTATTTTGTAATTGTTGTATGTGTTCTGAAGTACAAAAAAAGTATTCGTGTCTGTTCCAGCTCTTTTTAAATACTTTGTGTAACGATCTCCAGTAGTCGCTCAGCTATTATAGCCCTGCATCAGCTAGGAGCCCGCAACTGCGAGATAGCACGGAAGCTTGGAATTGCACGTTCATTGGTTTCTCGTGCAATCAAACGGGGAAGAGGAAGAAAACGATCTGTTAACATTTCCAACAACCGAAAAATCATCAAAAAAAGACTTCAACGAAATTCTAGGGTCTCGATGAGGAAAATTGCTCGTGTGACAGGCATCAATCGTGAATCAGTTCGCCTTATAGCAAAAAAAGAAGTTAGACTTAAGCCTTATAAACTAGAAAAATGCCAGCTGCTCACGGATGAAAACAAGAAAGTAAGACTCGAAAGGTGTCGCTCGCTCCAACGTCGGGCCGCAGGTACGGGCTGGGAAAAAATCGTCTTTACGGATGAGAAGCTGTTTACCGTTGAACAAGCTCACAACCATCAAAACAACAGAAATTGGTCTACAGAAGCCTCTGGACCTTCGTCCATTGTTGCGATCTGTCATGGTACGCGGTGGAATTTGCGCCAGTGGCAAGACTCTTCTGATTTTCATAGCCCAAGGAGTCAAAACGCCACAAAACTTTGGAGTCCCTGAAGCAAACGTTGCGCAGAGAGTGGGATCGCATAACGGTAGACGAACTACGGCCTATATCCCAAAATTTTTTGAAACGTTTGAGCTTGTGTATTCGTGTTAAAAAAGGCCACTTCGAAACTGGCTGAATACTCGTATAATATTACTCAAACATTGTCTATTAAAATTTCACAATTTTGTTTTGAGCTACTATCAATGACACATTTTTTTCATTAAAAAATGTTTTATACACTTTTTTTTTGTCACCCTATTTATTTTCTGACTTTTTGTTTAATGCTTATTTTCTAGCAAGAAAATACCTTGAAATTGTATATATTTATATATTATAATTTTTGAAAGTTAATTTGTTCAAAATAAAATTTTTTGTATGAATTTTATTTTTACATTTTGTACAAGGCTTATTTTCCGGCGAGATAATACCTCGAAATTTTATATAGTTTGTATACTACAGTTTCTTAAATTTAAATTAAAAAAAAAATAAATTTCGAACTTCAAGTTTTATAAATGTCTATTTTTTGACCTCTTTTGTAATGCATAATTTATAGGGAAGAAAGTACCTTGAAATTTTATGTATTTTTATATTAGACAATAGTTTTTAAAGATAAATCGCTCATAATTATTTTTTTTTCTTTAAATTTAGAATTTAATTTTATATTATAATTTTTTAGAGTCGAATTGTTCAAATTAAAATAAATGTATTTACTATAAGTTGGACCTCTTATCAGTCGGCTTCAAAAATCGATTTTTTTTACTGCAATCGATAGATATATTATAGGAGAATATGCCCTCAAAATTTTATAGCGGAATTCAAAGTGATTTCGGAGTTACAGGCCTGTGTACCGTCCCTCGTGTGATTATACTGTCTACCTTCTGAAAACTTTGAAACACGTTTGCTCAAAACCATGTTTTTAAAAATGGCGTGTAAGATTTGCAAAAACCACGAAAGTTATCGTTTCAAACCGATAATCTATATAAAGATAATTAAAATGCGCAACTAATTAACTAACAGAATACAAAAAATAATCATTTTTTAATGTTATTTAACGACTTTTTTTGAAAAAAAAAGCGAAATAAAAGCATTTTTTTTCAATAATTAATTGTGTGTACATTTTTTCATATTTTTATACAAGAGTAGTCTATTATATGCGGGAAAGCCTTCTGAATAAGGCAATAGTTTTCTGTTGTGTTTCAGGTGAAAATTACGACCGCAATCTTACACGCCGTTTTACTAACGCGCAACGAGCAGCTTTGCGAGATCCCTCATATGTCCGCCATTTTGTTTTTTTTTATTTATTTTAAAAACTTGTTTATTACTCTTCAATCATGCCTTCAAATAAATGCAAAAGATTATTCCTGTGTGTCGCTTTTTTGGCCTCGAAAAAAAATTGAGAAAAAACACCTTTTTTTGAAGCCACTGATAAGAGGCCCCCTTAAGATTTTTTACACAGCAATTTTTTTTTTACTTGTTTAATGCATATTTTCAAGCAAGAAAAGGTATTTTTACTTAATTTTATACTTTTAATTTTATACTTTATATTTTATTTTATAATTTATTAGCATTCAATTTTTATATATTAAATTTTTTGTATAACTAATTTTAATTTTATTGTTTTATTTCAATTGTTTTATATCCTTGAATTTCAATTTTATTATTTTTTTGTTTTTTTTTATGTTCTTGAATTTCAATTTTTTTATTTTATTGTATTTTTTATATTCTTGAATTTCAATTTTTTTATTTTTTTGTGTTTTTTATGTTCTTGAATTGTAATTTCATTAAATTGTGAATTTTAGTTTTATAAAACTCCTCTATTTATTCAAACAATTTTTATAATAAATATTCTTTGTTGTAATAATATTTTTTTCTAGAATTAATTTTTTTTTACTTTTAAATTTCAGTTTAGTCCAAATTCTTGAATTATTATTTAATTAGATACCCTTTTTTATTTTGTTTTATTTTTTTTTAATTTTTGTTTTATCTTATTATAATTTTTCCATTAGAAATTTCTAAAATTAAAATTTTTTAAATTTTCTTCGTTTTAGTTTCAGTTAAGGCAAAATACTTGAATTATTATAAATTAACTTTTATTTATTTTTTTTTTATTGGAATTTTTCTATTAAGGAATTTCTACAGCTAAAATTTTTTAATACTCAACTTTTTAACTTCAGTTTAGGCCAAATTCTTGGATTATTATTCAATTAATTAATTAATTTTTTTTTTTTTTTTTGGAATTTTATGTTACATAGAGTTTGAACACAAAAAAGCGTGAACTGTCCTAAAAAATTGTACACATTTAGCAGCCGATGCATTAGAACCAGATTAAAATGCTTAGGAGCTTTACAATATAAGAAGTTTGAGCACCTCTCGGTGATAGAGCGCCAAAGTTTACTTAGGTTCGCAAAAGACGCAGACGTATTACAAGATGTCTACTACAAAGAAACTTAAGGTTCTCGCTCCATCTGGTAACACTAAGGATCAATAGGTCTATGTGATGGCTTTCAGCCAGCCAGGTCAACCTAACCTAACCTAGCAGCCAATGCTTTTTTCTTAAAGATTAAAAAAAAGTTTCTCAAAATTTTGCCGTTAACTGTTATAAAGTGTGTTGCTTTTACTTAGAGTCTGAAGGCAGTCTGTCTTTTCATTTCTATTTTGTATTATTTACTAAGTTAACGTTTTATTTTTTATTTTTTTATTATTTATTAATTTTATGCTGTGAAATTGGTTCTTTATAAAGTTTTTTTTTGTTTGAGATTTTATTTTTCGCATTCATTTATATTTGAAATTACTTTGTTATTATTATTCATATTTCTTCTTTATTTTTAGTGTTCATTTTTAAATTTAATTCTTTCATTTGAACCATAAATATTCTGCTGACTGTTTTTTTTTAAGATTTAAGGATTATTTGAAGATATTTTGTTATTTAAAAAATTTGGTAGTAATTTTTATTTAAAATTTCCGAAAAAAAAATTGTTATTACTATAAATTTTTTATTAAAATTTTTGAAAATATATTATAGACTACTCATCGTATAACAACAAAATCTTCAACAAAAAATGGTGCTATGATTTCAAAATCTTTGGTTTTAATTTTGGAATATAAAATTTTTCCCTTTTTTTTGTTGTTAAAAAATACTCTAAATAATTTAGTGCTTTTTGTTAATGTTTTTGTTGTAAGTATCCGAATATAAATTTTTTATTACTTAAAATTTTTTGGTCTCAATTTCCAAAAATATTTTTTCTAGCTTATGTTGGCCAAAAATTCTTTCCAAAAACTTAGTATAATTTTGGTTAATTTCTTAATGAAAATAAACCGTGGTAACTATTTAAATTGAATTAAATCAAATTAATATTAAATTAAATAATTAAATTAGTAAATTAATTAAATTTAAATTTCTGTCATTTTTACGAATTTAAATTCTGCTTTTTTCGATTTTATTACTTGAATTTTTTTATTTAATTTTTTTTAATTTTAATTATTAAATTATTTTTCGTAATTTTTGATGTTTTCGCCTTTTTGTTAAGTTTTGCCTTGATTCCGAACACGATTTGTTGTCCAATTATTGCCAAAAATGATATTTTTTAAAAATCTGTTTTTATTATTCATTTCTAATTACCCATTCTGCCTTAATATTTTTGGTTTATTTATTTGTTTTTGTATATTCATTTCATCATTCGTGCCATAAATTACTGAATAGTATTTAATGTCTTAATTTTTTGGTAGTTAATTTCTGAATATTAGTTATTTAACTGTTTATTGTTATTTGCTCTCAGAACTGAAAAAAGTTGCATTCCATTTTATGCAACTTCACTGTGGATAATTTCACAAAGAAATAATTGTTTTCCTTATTTGGTCACAGCTTCACTCATCCAAAGTAAGAACTGGGAGAACCCATCCCAGTAGGATTAAAATTGTTTCTTCGCGTGAAGAAAGTTTGAGAAAGCTTGAAGCACTCCATTTCTTCCTTTTGTTTATTTTTTTCGAACTCACGAAAGTTCGCACTTAGTTTTCTTCTCTCTTTAATCATTTTTTTTTTCTAATTGCTTTCCACTTTAGTCAATATTTTTCCTGTTTATGCACAAAATCTCCAAAACAAAACGTTGGTGTAAGATGAAAGAAACAAATTATGTAGATTAAAAAAAAATGAAGTAGATTTTTTTTTATTTTTTTTTTTCAAAATCGTTCACTACCACTAGCCAATTTCAACACACCACAACAACACCTGCACCTACACTCGCGTTCACATGCCCGCACAGCCGAGTGATTAACATTCAAAACCCGTTAAATTGTAAAAAACCAAAAATTGTTTTCCAAAAATTCAAAATAAAAGAAATTTACGCAAAATGCAAAACGCCAAATTCATGACAAAATTCGAAAGATTCGTTAAACTCGTAAATCTGTTAAGCAGACGCGTCTTCGTTGATTGCATTTCCGCCAGCGAGAACAGCAAAACACCGCCCGACACCGACACCAATGCGATTGTGATTGCGAATGCGGCTGCAAATTTCAAACGACGACGTGTTTGCGAGTGACTCTTGGCTGCTGGTCTCGCTAGCTAATGGTTGTTGGTTGCATTGGCGCGAAGCCACCACTACCACCACTACCACCACCACCACCACCACCACCATCAGCAACATCACCTAGCGCCTAACAGTAGTAGCGACAGCACCACCCGGCAAGCACTAGAAAGAAAGTCGCCAAATAGGAAAAACAAAACAAACAAAAAAATAAATAAACTGAAAAAAACAATCACCGAACATTTGATGTGATTGCGTTACTGTGAACGTCAAAGCTCGGCGGTTTGACGCGGCGCTGCAATGAGATGTTGCGCGTTACGTTAGGTTGGTTGAAGTGATGTGTTCTACTGTGGCTGTTATACAAAATATTTTGCCTAAATAGGACGAATACTACACTGATGACGTAGCACGACGCGTTTCTGCTTCGGCCTGTATTGCGTTGCAATTCATCCGCGTCGTTCGTGGTGGTGCGCTTGAGGCGTGCGTTTGCGACTACGTGCACTGCTGTTGTGCGCCCGTTGACGTTGTGGCTAACAGACGAAAGCGTTGCGCCCAGCGCAGAATAGAATAGAACAAGGCATTATAATATGAGCACATACATACTTACATATGTGTGCATATGTGAGGCTAGGGCCGCAGCGCATTGCATGACGATCCGATGCGCCGACCCATCGTGGCGTCGACTGCATGTCGTTGACGAAATTGAGTGTGCGAGTGAGCAAGTGAGTGAGTGAATGCATGCAGGCATACACACACATACACATACGAAAGGCGCGCTTAGCAGCAACAAGAACCAAACCAACAACAACAGAACAATAGCAATAGATAAATGTTACATGTTGGTCACCACCGTCGCACAACAAGCCACCGCACAGCCATATTCCACTCAATGAGGGACACGGCGGCGCACATGTCAACAACATTAGTCTGTCAAATTTCAAACTATCCATCCAAGCAAACCATCAAACCTGCTTGCCATCCATCTAGCCACCTATGCCAAAACATCTACAAGAGAACCGAACGCGCGCGACCGTGTGGACACGCGAGCGTGCAACCGAACTATCAAACGAATGTTCGGCGTTGCAACGATGACCAAAACTTTTTTCGCGCTTTTTTCGTAGCGCATGCGATACGACCGTTGTACGATATCTGTATCGATGTCTGTTTGATGGCCAATCGGTCAGTTCAAGCTTTTGTTATCGTCGTCCTCGCGCTTTCTCACTCGCTCACCCCATCATTGCTATCATACACAAACGCGCGCACACACAGACACACGCACATACCCAGCGGGCATTAGTTTTCCACACTCTACACTAAATCGTTACTCATTATGTCGTCCGCAAATTGTCACCGTGGCAGGACATTTGCGCGCGTGTGTTCGTGTGTAGTGCGGGCGATACAGTCATGGAAGCACAAGCGCGCGCGCGCGCGTAGGATTCTGTGTTAGGCGCACAGAACAATGGAGCTAACATTTCAACTACTCTAATTCGCCAATCACCACCCTCACGCTACGCGTTGGAAGCAACCCTTACCAGAAGTAAAGTAAACGAAAACAAAGCAACCCCAAACCAGGAGCCGGCCACCCTGCGTTGAGTTGAGTACACGCACCTACTTAGCTGTGGCGCGAGGAAAAATGTGTTGTGCGTTTTGTGGAGGATCTGTTTGGTCGGCGCGGGGCAGCGCAGCGCAGCGCAGAGTAATGCAGCGTCTTGTTGTAGTAGTATTTTGTAGTAATTTTTTGTACCAACAAGTGTTGAATTGTTTTTTGTGTTGTTGCTGTGTGTTGTTGTTGTTGGTGCCTGATGGTGGCGCATTTTGCGCCAAATGTCCATTAACGTTTGATGGAATTGTCAAACAATAAAGAGAATTGTGTGCATTTTACAGGCGCGGCATATTAATTTGGGGTATTATTGTTTTTGTATTTAGTTGTTAGCTGTGCTTAGGATTTTTCTTTTAATAGGGCGACACAATTTTTTTACTTATTATTTATAAAATTTCTTTTTCGAGTTACTTTAAGATGGCACAAATTTTTGTTTCATAACCGGCCAAGGACGATAAGCAGCGGTAAACAATTTTGGAGAGTATTTCATTTGCTTACAGCAATAACATTAATATTTTTAAAATTACTTTCAATTTGCGAAAAAAGGGGGGATGGCCCCAAATTTACCGAAAGTATGGAAAATTTTGTTTTTAAAGGACTTATGCGTAATTTTTTATTTTTTTCTATTAATTTTTTTAATGTTTTTAGAGAAATGCGCACCATTCACACGACTGTGGATGCCTCCAAATATAATATATTTTTTTTTTTTCTCACAGGCTTGCTGGGGTTACTATACAGAAATTTTAAACAATTTTGTTGTCTTTTTTCATAGTATGAAAGTGCAAAGTGTTAAAGAATACCCCCTGAGAGTCACAAATGCGTATGCGGCCAAAGAACTGTGAACTATTAAGAAATGTAGCGTTTATTAAAACCTTTTTTAAAGTTTGTACATAAAGTCAACTGGCTGCCATCAAGGCAGCTTAGGCTAGCTAAGGTTGAGTGGCTGTCATCCGACACACGTAGGCCTGAATAGCCAGTCCCATTGTGGTACCACTGGAGCGCGTCCTATACACTGCTGAGTCTTATCTCTGAACCAACTTGTGGCACCATCAAGAAAAGTACTGTAATACCACAGCTCTTGTGAAGGCTAATCAAGCATCAAAGGAACGGTCCATCCATAGTTTTTTATCATTATCGCCACTGTTCCTTCAGCAAAGTGCTCAAACAAATAGTTTCTCATGACTTTCTTGAAGGCTTTCGAATATGAAGCGGTTTACCAACCAGTTCTTGGTTTAGAGCATGCAAGCATCCACGATGGGCCACGGTTCCAAACGAGGTGGAGTTTTTTGCTCTCCGGACATACCATTGCTGCGATGGCAGCTTTGAGGATGCATTGGGCATTTTAAGCGCCCTCATCCGCACAAAAGAAAAAAGAGCATGCAAGTCAGCATCACTGCACTTCTCAAAGCCTACTACAGCACCTGGGTCTAGGAGTTAAGGAAACTTTTTTTTGGCTTGTTTGTTCTCAAGAGCCTCTTCTTTTTATTGTTATTAACTGTTACAGTGTGTTTGGTTAGGCAATTATTTTTTGTGTTATTATAATTAATTATTTGCACACTTAATTTATTATCAAAGCCACTTATTTTTGTTTTTTTAATATTCATAATTATCAATATTTTTTTATTTATTTTATTCTTATTATTATTAAATTTATTATTTTTGCTTTATTATTAATAATTCTTGTTTATTACCAAAAGTCACAGATTTTTTTTATTTTACTTTAATTTTATTTTATTATTTATTAATATCGTTTGTTTGTATTTTTTTTGCTATCAAAATTTACTTTTATAATATTTTCTGGTTATTTGTTTTTGTTATTATTGTATTTTTATGCATAGATTTTGGTTTGTTATTCATTATTTTGTGTTTATTACCAAAAGTCACAGATTTTTTTTTATTTTAATTTAATTCAATTTTATTAATTTTTTGGTTTTTATGTTTATATTGCTATCAAAATTTACCTTCAGTTTACTACCTTTTTATTATTTTATTTATGTTGTTGCTGTTGTAACAGCTTAAATATTCCCTGTACATGTAAGGGGCAATGCTGTTGAAGTGACAGTCCTTGACTGGATATAGAATGCGGGTCGTTCCGGTAACCTCAGCAACCGACTTGCATGTGGGAACGATTATGACTGTTATTTATAATATTTATTATGTATTATTCAGCGTAATTACAATTAGTCAGTTTTTTACTCATTAATTCATATGACTTTTATTATTTTACATAGTGTTCGTATTTAGTCTACCAAAATTCACCTATTTCATCTTCGTTATTTTATGAGAAGATTTACCATATTTTAATTCACTAAATATTTTGCGCGTTACCGCCAACTCTTTCAAAGGCCTCATAAGTTCTAAGACGCACCTCTTTTAAACTTAAATAGAACGCAAATTAAAAAAAAATTAATATGTTTAAATAGTTCTTTCATAATTACATTTTTATTTTTATTATTTTGTCATTTTTTGTTTTCATTATTTTTTTTATTATTTTTCATTATTTTTTTTATTATTTATTTTCCTTTATTTTTTATTTTTATTTTTATAATTTTTATTATTTATTATAATTTTTATTATTTATTTTTATTCATTAATTAAATATAATTTTTCTCAGCTTGTTTTTCATTAATTGTCTGCTTATTATTTTTCTATAAATGTCACTCAGCAGTCCCTAATTTTTACCATTTTTTATAACAATTTTATAAGAGAAAATTTTTCACTGACAATTTCAAGAATATGTCATTGCTTTTAACATTTAATACAGAAGTTATTTTTTTTGTTTTTTTAATGCAGGGAATAGTTTTTAAGTATTAAAATTTTCCTTATGTTTTTAATGAAAACTAAAAAAAAATAATAACTTTTTGTTGAAAAAATTTTAAATTAATAATATTTAACTTTTTAATTAAATATTATTAAATTTAAACTTTTTTTAACTACTTTTAATTTTTTTATTAAATTTTATTTTTTTTAATAAAATTAATTGTAACGAAAATTTCTCTGCTTTGCTTTTAAGTTTCTTTCTATTTTGCATAGAAATTAGCGCGCCAATACTTCAAGTTAAAGTTACACAGCATTGCAATACTTAAAAAGTACCTCCCTTTAATTAAGTTTATAGAATTATTTTTACGTAGTTGAATTGTTTGTTTTTTTTTTGTTTTTGTTTGCAAAATTAACAAGTTTTTTTTTGTGTTTGGGTATCTTTGAAATGTTTTCATTTCAATGCGTTTAACGGATGGTTTTTACACTGCATTCCCTTGCATCATTCATAACGGCGTGTTTTCACGCACGAAATATTTATAAAAAAAAATCACTTTCTTATCAAAGGTACCTATATTTTTTGAAATTCACTTTCTTACAAAAGTATATTTTTTTGAATTCACTTTCTTACAAAAGTATATTTTGTTTATTAAATTTTTTATAAAAGCATATTTTTTGTTAATTAACTGTTTTAGAAAAGTATATTTTTTTTTGAATTCACTTTTTTACAAAAGTCATATTTTTTTTAATTTACTTTTTTATAAAAGTATTTTTTTTTGGATTCACTTTTTTACAAAAGTATATTTTTTTAAATTTTCTTTCTCACAAAAGTATAGTTTTTTGGATTCACTTTTTACAAAAGTATATTTTTTTTAATTCACTTTTTTACAAAAGTATTTTTTTTAGAACACACTTCATTTTCTTATTTATTTTGCATATGAAACTCTTCACATTCCAGGATCACTTATTTTTGGTGCTAACATTTTTTTACACTTTTATTCCTTTAGTCTTCTTCCACAATCGAGAATCGAGAATGGCAGCAAAGTTACTTAAGCTCGCTTAGTTTTCCATATGACGATTTTTTACCCAAAATTGCTAAGTCCTCATACTTGCGCAATATACAACGCATATACATAGATTGTAAAGATCAATTTATGAACACAATTAACTGCATTTTCTCAAATTTTATATAGCAATTATTTATTTATTTTTAACAGAAAAGTAAAATATGGCGTAACTTAACTTGTATGAGTCCCATCAATTTCCACTTCTCATTAGAACTAGCAGTGGTTTTAATGATATAACAAAACTGTAAAATTTTAACAAAAAAAATAGTTTTTAGTGCAAAAAATAAATATTATCAATTTTTATATTTTTGTATGAGTTTTAACGGAGTTTAATTTTATTGGTTTTAATATCAGAAAAAAGTAATAATAAATTTCATAGAGACGGCAGCTATAACTTAAGTCAAATATTTCAGTTCAATATTTGACGTATTTCTTTTTTTGAGCATTTAATTTAATTTTTCAATTTTTTCCGTTTTCCACTCAAAAGTCACAGGTGTCCTTACTTCTCACTGCTTTGAAATCTTTTTTCAGTTTCATTTCATATATGTGTATATGTGTATGTATATGTATATGTATGTGCATATATTTAAAAATGAAGCAAAAAAAACATTCGGGGTACTCCACTGTCATAAGTATTCCCAGTCCCTGACCATCAGTTCAGTTTTACGAAGTTGCTTATATTTTTCACCTCGCGACAAGCAAAGATTTTATTTCATTTTCTTAAAGTCACCGCTAGGAATTGAACCACTTTTCACGGTTTTAGTTCTAATAAAATTTTGGTACATTTTTTCCTTGTAAACCAAGTCAGGAAAAGTAAATCTCTATCTAAAAGTATAGCTACACTTTTTACCAAGCCACTGACTACATTTTATTGCAGCTGCTTGAAACTCCATAAAATTTTAAAATTTCTTTGCAATTTTTTAATTAACTTTTTCATGTACATACAGAACTTTTTTAGCCTTTTCTTTAGTCACTGAAATTTAATTAATTTATTTTAATTAACTAAGTTGCAAAAATTAAATTTAAAGTCACTGAATTTTTTTTTTTATTAACATACATTTTTTAATTTATTTCTGATTCCAAGTTTGTTATTTTAGTTTTTGCTAATTTGCAATATTTTAACAGTCACTGAAATTTTCAGTTATTGTAAATTATTTTATTTCTTTCATTCTTCAACAATCGCTAAAATTTGTATTCCGTATAAATTAATTTTTTTTATTTTTATTAGATTTTTTATTTTTATTATTATTTTTCATCACTAAGTTTTTCGCCATTTACAATATTTTACCAGTCACAGAAATTTTTATTTATTGCATTTTTTCAACTATTTTCATTTTCCGTTCGTAAATTTTTAATTGCACTACTTTCAGCTAATTTTTGTTTTTTGATTTTAAAAACATTTCTGTTTTTTCGCATTTTTTTCTTAATTCGCTTTTTAATCAACTCTTATTCGATTTCATTATTTCTAATGGTTTACCTTTAATAAAAACAAAAAATAAAAAACACAATGTTTCCTCTTCCTCTACTTTGCCGTCGGACAATCGTCCGACATTCCTCCAAACCTACCGCACTTTCTCACTGCTATACTTCCGCTATGCGCACAACGTTTACGCTTTTCCCGCTTCGACTATTTACCGCCGATTTCAAAACACGTTTTCCAGTTAATTTTGCAAATTCCGCTGCATTATTTTGTAAGTTTTTGAAATTTTCCTAAATATTCACTCACTTTTTTTTTATTATTGAAAACTTCGTTTACTTTTCTACATTTTCTGGTAAAGTAAAATTTCTTTCCGCCTTTTACTAGTATGTTTAGCCGCCGCTGGTCTTCGAGTTAGCTACTTATTGCTGCTGCAGCCGCTATTGCGATCCGTTCTTAGTCGTTGCGTGTCTCGTCTCGTTCGTTGCAAGCGAGTAACTTTTTGCATGTGTTGCGTTGCGTTCGCTGAGTGTGCGAATATGCGGTGGCTGACTGCCGCCTGACCGACTAGCTGACTAGCTGACTGGCTGCCTCGCTGCCTGGTTAGTTGGTTTGTTGGTTTGCTGGTTGGCGTGCTAACTGGCTAACTGCACGAGTGGCTGCCCGAGTGGCTGCTGCTCTATGGCTGTTCCTTCCGTTGGCGCTGTTTGGCTGCCTCGTTGGCTGACTAGCTAAGTGCCCAACTGGCTGGCGGACTGACTAGCTGGCTTCACTGGCTGACAGATCGACTAGCCTGCTCCTACTACACATACTCTAATGTTATGCTGTCATGACTGCTCTAGTCACTCCGTGTGCGTTTTCTAGAAACTTTTGTATGTGCGTGTGTAAGTGTGCGAGCTGCTGCTACTGCTGCTGTTGCTGCCGCTGCCGCTGCTAATGCCATTTGAGTGAGCTTGCTGCCAATCTCCTACTTATTACCCGCACAGCGTATTTGTTGTATTGGTCAGTAGTGATTTTTTGCGTGCGTTAGTAGTTGTGGCGATCCCCAAACATTTGTAGAGCCAAACGCATTAACACTCCGCTGACGATGAATCTTAGAGAAAATTTAGCGAAAAAGAAAAAGTCGTGAAATGTTACGGCCAGTGCCAGTGTCACTGTCGTGAGAAACAGAAAGGCGTACACACACACACACTGGCATGAGCGTAAGAGTGCAGAAATTTCCTATTGTAAACCCCTTACGCTGGCCAAGCAACAGCAGAGGTGCGCTGCAACTAGCTTGTCGTTGGCGCTCAGCGTGCGTTCTGCTAACTAATTCATAGTTGAAATGCCCCTACACGCACGCACACACACACCACACTAGACCGCCGACAATTTACTCACTTACTCACTGTAGACTTTTCTGCGTTTCAGCGCCTCGAAAGTGTTCCTCAACAATTTGTCTCCTCCACTGCCTCATCTCTGCCGCCAGCTCGCACAATAGCTCGCACATGCTGAGGCACACTTGCGAATGCGCTCTGTTCGAAATGCAATTTCACTCAAACTAAACTCTTGCTCAATGCTAAAGCTCCATACAACAATCCTCCTATTGGTCTGGGCGCTCCACTCCCCGCCCACCACACACACTTCCACTTCTTAATATTTGCTGTCAACATACAATTCGCATGCGAACCTCTGCTACGCAAAAGTTGGTGGCAAACAGTATAGAGAAGGAAGCCGTTGAGCAAGTGTTGCAAAAGAACTCCTGTTAGCCAAATTGCTCTCAAATACGCTCTTCGATAGTAAAATTTGCAAAGCAATAAAAATGCAAAAAAATGTTCGTGAGTCGCATGGTAAACCGATTGTATGGGAGATATTAACATGATAGCGTGCATTAGTGGGAAGAGTCGTGTGACACACACAAACATACATATGTACATACACTCAACTACCAGCAAAATAAAAAAACATCGAACAGCCAGCGGCTTTTGCTTAGAAACAGGCGCTCACACCCCCTTGTACCGTCATTCTTTTCAATAGCCCACAAAAACATACACACTCACACGCACATACAACATACTCCTGCGCTCATCAGCACGTATGAGTAACAAGCTGCTACTCTTCGATTTGAAAAGCACCGAAGTCGCGAAACACAACCCAACATTAAACATTGCGACTAACCGCTAACACATTGCACTCTCTTGTATATAAATCTATGAATGTTGCTCAACATGTTGCTTTACAACGCAAGGGTAGCAAGCAGCATTTTGGCTATTCTATGTTAATGCAGTAGCAGTAGAACTCTTTATTGAAGAGTATTTACTGCCAATTCGAGGCCGTTTAAACTCATTCACCATACCCCTCCAGTATTATATTAAGAGCACGCTTTTCAGGAACATGTTGCTAGGCAAAGATATTTGAGTTGCAGAAATGTGGAAAGTGTCTGTATGTATATACCTATGCACGTATAAGAAAGTGGGCAAGTACTCGATTTGAATTACTTTGAAATGCGTAGAAAACTGAAGGGAAGCGGATGGAGGTGTGCGAAGAGCATAGATCACTGAATAAAATAGGTTTACGAAGAGCAAATGAAAAGGTGAAATGTTAATGAATAGTTTTTGAACCGAATTTGAATGATTAGAACAGATTGGTTTTGATTTTATTTCATTGTTTGCTGGCATTTTTAGACATTTCAGAAAATGCTGAATTCTGCAAGCTGAGCAAGCATTATTCAAAATGAAATGCCTCACTAACACATATGTACATCTAGCAGAAACTTTCATAAACATCTAATTGCCCTAAATTATTGCTCTTCATCAATTTGGCAAGAGTTGAAATTCGTGTAATAATTTAAACCCAACGATGTGCAGAGATGAGAAGTAGAAAATATTAAAAAAAGAATTTATATTTTTTATATTCCAATGCTTTTATATTCCAATACTTTGCAGTTTCTCAAACCGCCAGCAGTAATTTTTTGTTCTGCAGTGGTTTTTCAGCTCTGAAATTCCTATGTAGGCATACGCAATTTTTTCATTTTTCAAATCATTTTTCATTATAATCCATACGAAGCAGCTTTTGCTCCACGAATAAACAAAAAATTTACTCGAAAACCAAAATGTAACGTTGCAGAACAGGTGGTCTTGCATTCAGTTCATATACTCTTTCGCTGCTTTGGTATTTTAAATTCTATTCTATTATTTTCTAGCTTTCTAGCTTTCATTTGAAAAACTCTCAAGCCTTACTCTCTCTAAAATTATTTTCTTTCTACATTTGAGCAAATAATATCAAACGAAATACTAAAAACTGATCTTGGCTGTCTTGCCCGCATACTTTAAATTCTTGATTGTAAAATCTTTAAAAGACAAAGAAACCGCCGGCACTTCGCGAACAACAACTACTTGAACTAAATGTGTGTAAGATAACTCAAATGCTCCTCTATGTTTCGTCATTTCACGCCGTTTTTATTCAGCCTTTACATGTTTCTACGCAATTCATATGAATATACGTGTATAGGAAAAAATAACAATTTCTCGCACACATACATATTTAAAGAAAAAAAAATTCGCAATTATTGCTTATGCCCTCTTGTCACTCTTTTGCCAACATTTCACACTCAATTTGCGAGTTAATATGTATTCACAACATCTAAAACTGCGTCGGCAACATTTAATGTTGCCAAAGCAACATGTTGCGCTATGCTTCGCACTCAACATACATGTCTATTTGCAAACTTGCCAATGCACACACTCACTCACTTATTGCACACATCCGTACACACATATCAGCCTGTTATCTTTCGCACTCGCTCGCTCGCTCTAATATGTTTGCTCGCTCTTTTGTTGCGAACTCTGCTGGGCATGACATCAGCGACGATGACGGCGGCGGCGTCGGCGATGCGAACTCTTTGCAAATTTGCAAATTTTTCGCACATTCTCTTTATGTCTTCTGTGCTGTAGCTAAAACAGCAGATAGAGATTGCTGGTGTTTGCGAATTTTCGCTCACACACTTATAGCAAATAATGTTTGTTATTGTTTTTTACTGTGCTTTTTTAGTTTGAAGAGTGTCTGTGGGTTTGTGCGTGTGCAAATTTTTTAGTTAATTCTTTATTCCTTTTTGAAGATGATCCGTTGGCAAACTTTAACCGCGACAAACCTAAAACAATGCATACTTACATATGTATGTATTACAACAACAATTGTAACAAATTCAACTATGCGACCAATTTAAATTTCTTTTTTTGAAATTAAGTCTTTGAGAAATTTGAGCAAAATATGCAAATGTTGTTAGATGAAATCAATTAATTTTTAGTGAAATTGACCGCTTCTGAAAAGAATAGAGAATTCATTGATGCATGTAAAAGAAGTTTATTAAAATCCAACTCGATATGAACGAGTCTTATTAAGGCATGCTAAATTGTCTTCTTCAATGTCAGCCGTGAAATCCAACGGAGCATATCTCTTGCCTGCAAGTGGTACATACTTTGGACTAAGTAGGCAATTGAGTAGTAAAATCCCCTCTCGTCGAAGAAAATTAACACTTTATAAGGCTCTTATCATACGCGTCCTATTGCATGGCGCAGACGATTGAACGATGACAATATCCGATGAGGCGTCCCTTGGAGTGTTTGAGAGAAAGATTCTGTGGAAGATTTTTGGACGTTTGCACTTTGGCGACGGCGAGGATCGTAAGCTTTACAACGCCATAGACATAGTGCAGCGAACAAAGATCCAGTGGCTTCGTTGGCGGGCTCATGTCGTCCGATTCAATACGAACGCTTCGGCTCTGAAAGTATTCGCTGCGGTACCAGCTGGTGGTGGGACTCGGCTTCACTTGCTGTGTCCAACTGGCGTCGGTTAGCACGGGAAAGAAACGCCTTGTTAAATTCGGTCAAATCGATCTTTGATCTATGCGCCTCTCGCTTGGAACGCGTAATTACTATACTCTTACTTGTACCCGATTGTTTAAAGTTTGCTAACTGAATCAGTGTGTAGCGATTAAGTGACGAACTTGAAGGTAAAGATATCTTCATCTTTTGGGTGTTTGGCCGAGCTCCTCCTCCTTCTTTGTGGTGTGCGTCGTGATGTTGTTCCACAAATGGAGGGACCCACAGTTTTAAGCCGATTCCGAACGGCAGATATTTTTATGAGGAGCTTTTTCATGGCACAAATACACTCGGAGATTTGCCATTGTCTGCCGAAGGGGCGACCGCTATTAGAAAAAACGTTTTCTTAATTTTGGTGTTTCACCGAGACGCGATCCCACGTTCTGTCTCTGAATTCCATTCGGCTACGGCGGTCGCCAATTTACTTCAGCCTAGGGATGTAGAGATTAGCTACTGCTTTCCAGTTCTGGAGCGCAGCGAATTATTGGTTGTGGTGCCCGGGTATAGACAAAAATCAACAATAAAATATTTATTTTACATGCGAGTCTCCATACGAGGACTATTCTGCATGGCATAGACATGAAAAATGTCGTGCACACCTTTTATAAGCGCAGTTATGAGAGACGCATTTATACTGATCATTTTGCGCTACTGTTGGTCGCACTAAAAGGCCAATAGCTCCCTGAGAATAAGAATAGATGGTGTCGCTCTCTCAAATCCAAGAATGATCTTTCAAAAGAATGAACTCTAATTTCCTAACTGATCTTTTAAATAGTTTTGTTGTGATAGCCAATTAAAACGGGTTTCTACAAGTATTTCCGTAAAAATGCAAGCCAAAAGCAATCACGCAAATCAAACAAGTGCTCGAGATCTGTACGAGGGGACTCTTCACCATAGATTTTCATAACTCCTTTACTTCGAAGTTGGGTACTGCCAGCCCAATCCAAGTGGCGCTGAATGCCCAAATTAGGCAACCACACGGCAAAAAATCTGGATATGATATTGGAGGATCGGAGTGGGAAGGTGGCGAACTTGAGGTGGCTACAAACTCATTACGTAATTTCAGTTTGCATAAATATTGGGATACGAAAACGCTGTCCGCAAGCTGTGTGCCGCGTCCACTCACAATTGGCAGCAAAAGCAGTAGCTTCACAGCTTGAAAGGAGCGATTGAGGCTGTTATGTCACAACCCGAAAGAGTTTCTATGTTATTTTTCAGTTGTGAGTAGTGCGCACGAAGAAATTGTTGTGTTTGGATGCGTGCGAGCTGGCAAAAAATGTAGATGAGAAGATCTGCACGGTAAGAAACGAGTCAAGGTCGTTTTTGAAAAACAAGTTCTTGAAAAACTTGAAATAAGGGAAAATTGGTACGTGATTTTCTACTTAAATGACTCGCAAGTTGCACGAGCTCTCGCGCTCGATCGCTTAAATCAATATAAGGTTTTAATGAAAAATCAAACATTTCGGATTTGAATAGAAACTAAATGCTAGAGGTTTACAATTTTATCAAGGCGAGGTTCATGAAGGAGCAGCGTTTCGTACATAGCCTTCCTCTTCCACTGCTACAACCAGCTGGTACCGCATCGAATACATTCAGAGCCGAAGCGTTTGTATCCATTCGACGGATGGTTCCATATGCAGAAGTCCACGCGATTGGGGAAAATCCCTGTTCGCCAATCACTTGAGAGTGTCGCAGGACGATTCTTCTGCATATGATCCAAGCAGCTCGTAACTTCCGAGCATCACCCAAGTATCCTCTGGGTAGCTTCCGAACATCCGCTGTAGTTGTGCACTGGGTTTGAGACCCGAACAAAGCGTTTCGAAATCACTTGCTTTAAGAGTCACTACCGAAATTCTGAGCCGAAGATCGCAACTTTAAGAGCGATTGCTGTAAATCTCGGGCGAAATGATGTCTTCCCATCAGAAAAACCGCACATCTTATAGCGAATGAATTGAAGCCCACATATTTACCAATGAATATTTCTTTGCGTTCTTGGTAGTCTAGCATAAGTGCTGTAGCCTGCCATCCCAGAGATTGTGGATTCGTAACCCACGTAAAGCAACGTCCTCACACTTTTCCAAATTTGCCTACTTTCCCTGTTTCTAAAAACAAAACAAACAAAAAAATCGTCATTTCTCAAACCCAAAAACTTATCGTTTCCATCCTTACTCCCGCACAATAGTAAGCGCATTATTTGCACTGTGGCAAGCAAAAACAAAGAAAACAGACACAGTTACACATTGCATTAGTGGCGCCAGCAAGAGGAAGTGGGCAATCGCCGTAGTAGCGCAGACACATCACTTTAGCGAAGTCCTCAACCATCTGTGCGATCCTTCTGCCAGAAAATTGTGACACACAGATGGCGCCTCCAGGCAGTAAGACGGCGTTGTTTCTAAGCAACGACAGGTGGGGCATTCCCACTACTTAGGACTGATAGCGACAGGCTAATCACCTACCCTGTCAGAAAGCAAAATAGATTAACGAAACCAACAATGCTCCCGAGAGAAGTAAATAAGGAAAAAAAAGTAGTAGCGATAAATGTCGAGAGCTCAAGGGCTTCAGTATCAAAATGAACCTTATTATGCACAAAGATCTTGCCCTATACCTTTACAGGAGTAAATTAACTCACGAAAGGTCGTTCTTTGACGATTTAAGATTTCTTCGATTGGGCGCTTCAAATTTTAAATTATATCCATATTGGTAAACCCTTCATAATAACTTAGTTCACAATAGAAGCTTACGCCAGCTGCGGAATACTCAAGTGAACTTGTTTCTAATAGTTTTGAGAAAGAAATATTTCAGTCCAACCTACGGATTAAGTCCATTTTACTACCTTCTAAAACTAGGCAGTTGGAGTAGATGGTGCGAATACATAACCTCTGCGTCCCAAATGTGTCTCTTGCTTAAAACAAACGAGCTTCTGACGATCGCACATAGATGGGTGAAACCTTATCACAGTCAACTAGATTCCTGTCCAGCGGATCCACTGGCACAGAAACAGCTATACATTTTACATCTTCCGACGGCGGGGTAATAGTATTTTAAGTTGCAGTGACAATCAAGCTGCGCCAAGAGCCCTTGCTAACCCACGCTGCTCTTCAAAATTAGTCGGTTGAATGTAAGACAAAACTCAGCAGTGCTGCAAAACACAACTAAGTTTGTCTTATTTGGATACCTGGACTTTGTGGTATTACAGGGAATGAGTTGACAGGTAAACTGGCTAATGAAGGCACTGCAAGAATACCACTGGCCTGGAACCCTTTCTTAGTCAACCAATTCTGTATCGATTCCACTATGGTTTGAGGACTTCATGCGAGACACCCATAAAAGACATCGGTCTGATTTTGGCTCTTGTGGGGTAGCTAAATGTTTTGTGAAAGCACCAAATAGGAAATTAGCGATATTTCCCCTAAAACTTAATAGGAAGGACCTGAGAGTACTGGTGGTTGTAATCACAGGGCACAGCGCCTGTGATCAGCATAAAGCTATCATGGGAATCGTTGATGACCCAATATGCCTATCCTGTCTCGATAATGAGGACACTGCAGAGCATTTTCTCTGAGGCTGTCCGTTGTTTTCTAGAATCAGACTTAGGCTGTTGGGCTGCGATGTACTAGGTTAGGTTAGGTTAGATGACTGCCCTAGCTAAGGGCACACTTGGACAAATATTAAAAATTCGTCCGTTGTGGTGCCATACATGGGCGAGGAGAAAGGAGAAGGGAAGGATGAAAGGAGCCTTCGGATTAGAGACGATGATGACCATACATTTTACGACGATGCCGACGGTGGCTGATTTGTGTTCGTAGTTAGCAGCAACAAGCTCCTGATGAACTTCGCCAAATTTATGGTATTTACACCGGCTATATCCGCAGGCGTAGCGAAAAAGTGAGAGCCCAGATGTCTAAGTCTTTGCCAGACGAGAGCAGAACAGCTGAGAAGAAGGTGTTGAGATGATTCCACCTCGTCCTCCAGACTGTTTCTGCAGAACGGACTTGAGGCAATCCCAAGTCTCACGGCATGAACACCTAACGGACAATGTCCGGTAAGGATGCCCACCAAAATCGAGAGCTGGGGCTTTGTTACCCTTAGGAGTTCCCTTGAGCGTCCCGGATCTACCCGTCGCCAGACGGATCTCGCAACCTTGCACGTTTGTGCACTAGCCCAGCGCTCGCTGTGCTGACTCGAGGCCCATCTTTCCAGGAGCAGACCACAGGTTCTCAGGGGAACCCCAATTCTCTCATTTCGCGACGAAACTGCCTCCAAAGTTCCCTGTCTAGCCAGCTCATCAGCCCAGCAATTTCCCTCTATGCCGCTATGACTGGGACTTCGATGTACTAAGTATCATACTCATCCTCTTCCGAATCCCTTAAAAGTCTTCAATGAATCCAAAAGATTTGCGGTACAGTGACCTCAAAGCAGTTTCTACGACTTACCATCCATACTGCATCTATCCTGTCTCTTTATTCTTTCTACTGTAATTTATTCGGGTATATTACAACGGTCTTCTTGATTGAGTGCTTGGACTTGTCCAACTCCCCACAAAGCTAATCTAATCTAATCTTACATCTTCCGATTCCTGTAACTGCAATGTGGCCGCCCTTTGCTCCTCGCTGGAGTTTTGGAATGTATATCCGTATATGAATTTAGGCAGCTCTCACTCTCCTCTCTCTATATACGATCACAGTCCTAAAATTGAGTCGAGCAGAGTACAGCGTCAACAAAAAATCCGCAATTTTACTAAAACAAATCGAGAAAATCAATTGAAGTCGATGGCTTATGAGCGTCTGATGGAGACATTACATGGCCGAGTGCATTGCTACGAATACAAATAAACCTACACGCACACTTATAGGGCCAAGTTTATAACACGCATACATACAAACATACGAATGTGCATTGTAAATATTATAAATAACTATATGCACATACATAAATAAAGTAAACAACACACAGGGCACACATACACACACACAACCACATGAACAAGTGACTGGCCTCAGCGCACGCACACTACTTAAAACGGCGTAATGCTGAAATTCTATATTCCTTGCGAGTTTGTTTTGTTTTATTTTATTTTGTTTTGGATTTTCATCGGTGCGTTTTGTTTTCATTTGAATTTTCGTTGTTTGCTCAATAAAATCGAAATGTGCCGCCTGTCTGCCTACCCAGCAGCCCAACCACCCTCGTCAAAGTGCTTGTGTTTGTGTTACGCCAACGCAGCCGCCCGAAAGTGACCTCTCACCCGACTGCGTGGCGCGGCAGGAGGTTGGCGGGTGTTAGACGCTCTCAATGGCCATATGCTGCTAAGCTCAACGCCCGCATTCATCCCACCAAGAATGCCGAGCCACTCGAAGGCATACCACCGACCAATTCACGCGAAATCGGCAAATGCCCAAAATCAGTTTTGCTTGCAGACAGACAGACATGCAATGCCGGGTCTTCGTACTACTCTACTTTACTGCTCCTACTACAAATTGCGTGCTTTTTGTTGGCCGTTTGGCGTTGCCAAGGGTTTCCTTTGTTGTGCCGCGTACGACGAAGGCGGCCTCACAACACCACGCAGCCTATCTCTACTGCTATGGCCACCCGCCGCCCCCCATCGTGCGCGCTTAGCCGCAAAACAGGACGTTTGCTTGAGTTGTGTTGGTTTGAATTGTGTTTTGTTTACTTATTTCCTTTGGTATCGAATGAATCGGTTTTCTTCTTTGTTTTGCTCGTTTTGTTCGTTACATTTCTGTTTGGTTCATTGTAAGGACTCTGCAAGAGAGAAAGAGTATGGCAGTACAGCTATATAGAGAGAGAGCGGGAGAGGAGCGAAAGCGAGAGCGAGCGCACTAGGCAACGCAATATGAAAGAGAGTGTTGTTGTTTTCTTAGACTCTCTAAATTTTGTGCGCTGTAGCTCTTTACTTGCTCGACTCCTGTTGCAGCATGCATGCATTTGTGTTGTAACTCGATGTGGACGCAGTTAGGTTGCACGCAACATGTTGCGAGCCGTTGCTGCACTCGGTTGTGGTTCGATGCTGTTGTCGCAACCTTGCACGCGTCAATGCAGTGGCAAATGTCCTTTGACTCCAACGTTAATTGCCCCCACGCGTTTTCGCATGCACGCATACATAGCTGCATGAATGCATGTGTGTGTGTGTGTGTGCAATTGTTCGTGCGCTTACAAGCAGAAATAAAAATTGACTATGCGATGTTGACGCTAACTTTTTGTAATATTTTTTGTTTTGGCTTTTGCTTTTTTTGTTGGTTATCATATTTTTCGGAGCGGCTTACAGTTTCTTACACTTTTTTTTTGGCTGAACCCAAATATGTAAGTGTGCAATATAATAGCAATTTTATACTTATGTATGTATGTATGTATGTGTATGCACCTACACCCATACAGATGCACTTGTCGTCATATATGTGTTGCTTGTTGTTGTTGTTTGCCAGCGAGCGGTTATTTGTCATAATCCCTTGCCAGTGCGTGTGCACATATAAATTTCACTTTGCACTCCTCTTAACATATTCCTGGCGCATTCGGCGTCATCCTCGATGGATTCGACGGGTTTCTTCGCAATTTTTTTTTTTTTTGTTTTCTTATTATTACTTTCAGTTCTTGCTTTGTAGCTCCGTTTACTCATGCACGTATATACATACTTAAGCATTTTCATGGTTGTCGAAAAGGCAAAAATTAAGCACGAGTGTCCTTACGAAAATGTTAATGAACTCATTTCGTTTGCAGTCGCAGTTTCGTGTGTTCGCTTTTTATTTTATTTCTTTGTTTTTTTTTTGTGTTTTTGTGTTTTTGTGTTTGTTTTTTGTTGCGCTATTTTGATGTTTGCCTTGTGTGAAGTATTACAAGAACTTCAATGAGCCACTCGTGACAAAGTTTAATTGCACGAAAAAGGGCAGTAGAATTCTGTGCTTAAAGTGCATTTGCTGGGATTTGTTTGACTGCTAAGTTAACTTTAAGAAAGTTTTCAGCGAAGGGAAACAACAAAGCTTTATGCGTATATAGTGAACAGACTTGATAGCTCAAATCAGCTGTGCTTACACGACCGCATTTGGGATTGTAGTTTTGAGGTGCTAGACACATTTTTTGAGGTACTGATTTTTTTGTTTGAAAAGAAAAGGAAAAAAAAAAATTGTGTAATTTTTGTTTGTGTTGCCATACGCTGACATGCTTTCACCGCTGCCGTTCGATCGCATTTCGCATACGCCGAGTGTGTCGATGTTGTAGGTTGCCAGCTGCATTTCGAGTTGGGCTTGTCTAGATGCTTCCCTGAAAGTTTTTTGTTTTTTTTTATGGAGGTGGCACAAAGCATTGAAAGCCGAAAAGTTTGGGGCTTGCCTTTCGACTCACCCACTAAAAACCCACCCAGCTCCGTTTCCCTCCCATCGCGGGAGAACCGTTGGGCATGACTTCGCGGGAGGGGGAGCGGCCTATTGCCAATTCTTGAAAGTTTGCGCTGTTGTTCAGCGACGTCAACCGTCGAGTATCACTTGACGGGAAGGGAAGCGGCCTATTGCCTCTTCATGAAGATCTGCGCTGTTGTTCAGCGCGACGCAGTTTGGAGATTACTCTTTTTGCCATATTACATAGGTACAGCGGACCAGTGTTCTTCTGACTCTAACATAATATCCACTAGGTTATCAGCCGAAATTGGCTTCCCCACCCTAGTTAGTGCTAAATTCCTCTCTTTGGAACACAAAACGCGACCAGACAAACAAAATATGTTCTGCGTCTTCTACAGCTGGTGCACAATGAGAACAGTACGGGTCGTCTTCGTGCTTAAACCTATATAGATAGGCTTTAAAACACCCATGTCCCGTCAGTATTTGCGCCAGATAATAGTCTAACTGACCACCTTTACGGTTAACCCATTTGGTTATTCAGAGAATCAGACGGTACGTCCAGCGTCCGTTCAGGGACGAACTCCAATTTCCCTGCCATGAACGCAAGCTACGCTAACGTTCATTGAATACCTGGGCGTAATAATCGACCATAGGTTGAACTTCAGAGAGCAGCAAAGCGGCAGTAACAGCACTGACGCGCATAATGAAGAACACTAGAGGCCCTAGGCAAGCACGCAGGAGACTACTTAATATCGTGGTCTCATCGATTTTGCTGTATGCAGCTCCAGCATGGGCGGAAGCAACTAATTGCAGCTCATATGTGAGTTGTGCCCTCAGAGTGTGCTGCGCGTTTCGAACGGTATCCGAAGACGCCAGTATGGTTATTGCAAGACTACTCCCAATAAATTTAATGGCAAAAGAGTACGCTGAAGTTTACCAAAGAAAGCTACTTCAGAACGGCAGACAAAGCGCAAGGAAGCAAGAGAGCGTTGCTTCCCTGAGAGTCCTAACGTTCCATTGAATAGGACGACGTGTCCCAAATGTCGTCATCATAGAGGGGATCGTATATCCGAGGCTTTGTCTTGCGTACATAGGTTACGTTAATCTATTTGGCTTCTGACAGAGTCGGTGATTAGCCTGCCGCTACCAGTCCTCATCACGAGAATGGCACTGGACTGGAACCCGCAAGGGAGCAGAGGTCACAGACGACCGAAAAACCCTTGGAGAAGGTCGATGTTGCGCGAATTAGCAAATGCCGACATCTCGGGGGACGGCGCGAAAACAACAGCCCGTAACCGTGTACGATGGAAGAGTCTTGTCGAGGCCCTATGCTCCCGAGCGGAGTGAACAAGGAAAACAACATTTTTTTTTTTGCTTGATGATTTCTTTTTGATCTTGATTTTTTTCACATAAACGCTTAGTATGAGGTGCCTATTGTTTGAGTTTCTTCCAACGAAAATGCAGTCGGAAATGGAATGCGGTATTGAGTTAGATAAGTTTCTTTTGCTTGGTGGTTTAATAATTTTAATAATATATTTTTATTATATAATACACATTCAAAAATGATAATTTCAATCGATTTCTTAAGAGCCTCAGATTTGATAAATCCACATACTACTCCTTATGGAAGGCAGCAAAGTCATTTAATCTATCCGATAAAACACATAGCACCCATCAAAATAAAGGACACCCAATGGGCAAAAACCAATGAGCAAAAAGCAAATTTATTTGCAGAGAATCTTCGTAAAACCTTCTATGCCAATGATAGATCTGAAGATATTGACATCTCGTCAAATTGGTCAGCATTGAGCCAGTTAGTAACGACGAAGTAATGAGCGAAATTTTCAAAATGAAAACCAAAAAAACGCCTGGTTCCGACCTCATAACTGCAGAAATTCTTCAGAGATTGCACAATAATTGTGTTACTTGTCTGTCTCAATTGATTAATTTGTGTTTTTTGTTAAAATATAATATGTTCCTATGTACTGGCAGACAGCAGAAGTAATTATTATTCTGAAAGCCGGAAAATCGCCAAATGATGTGTCTTCATACCGACCTATTTCTCTGCTATCAATGCTGTCCAAACTTTTTGAACGACTGTTTCTTGATTCGAATGTTGCCGATTATAGAAAGCAAGAGAGTTATTTCAACGCACCAATTTGGCTTTCGAAAAAATCACTCCACAATCGACCAAGTTCACAGGGTTGTTAGAACTATAGAGTGAGCGATAGAGGAAAATAAAGTTTGCGCAGCGGTGTTCCTTGACGTCTCGCAGGCGTTTGACAAAGTTTGGATACTGGCTTCCTCCACAAACTAAAATTGATTTTGCCCAGGAATTATTGCGAAATCTTTTTTTCCTACCTTGATGGCAGATACTTTCGTGTAGGCGTTGTCAACCTATTCTTCATGGCAAAAAGCAAGCGAGGGGGTACCTCAAGGAAGCATCCTAGGCCTAGGAATTCGAAATGAAATCCGGCGTGAGGCAACATGACTCACTATCAACGCTTTTATTTAATTTAACACCGCATTCGGCAATGCGAGATAAAGGGAGACCCTTCAGAACGATTTCATGCGCTTAGTGCAAGCTACACGACCAGCGGGCCTCAATATAAATGAAGAAAAGACGAAGTACATGACACCATCCTTTCAGAATTGGAAGTTATGTTTTTCAGTTCATGTAAGGATATGTCCTTATCTATACAAGACCGTATTCAGGCAGCTAACAGAGCAAAGTATGTTTTGTCCGTATCAAACTTATGAAGTTATCATTGATATCAAAGGAACAAAAACTCCAGATGTACAAAACTATAATAAGACCCGTTCTCACCTAAGGCTGTGATACATGGGTCCTTAAAGTTAATGATGTGAATTTACTGAAACGATTTGAAAGAAAAATTCTTAGAAGAACATTCGGCCCTATACGATTAGAAGACGGTACATACCGTATCCAGCATAACAACGAGCTCAGTGTTTTAATCGCGGGAGGAAATGTAAATCGGTTTATAAAGTCCCATAGATTACGGTGGTATGGACACGTTTTAAGAATGAGCAGCGAAAAAACGACCAAAAAAATTATTTGAATCAAACCCTAAACTAGTAGAAAGACGTAGAAGGTGTCATACGAAAGATGAAACAAAATCTCACAACATAGAGCGAAAGCGGACTGACGAGAAGAATGGAGGCGTATTGTAGAGGAGGCAGTGGTTCATCCCGGCCTGTAATGCCAGTCTGAGCGATGATGGTGCTCAGGTAAATTATGTAATTTTTCCCATATGGCACCATGGGCGGAAAGGTCTATTTCAGGAGAATGTCATATGAATAACGGGTACCATCCAACTTTTGAAACTTGAACTACTCAACTTGGACTGATTGTTTTCAATGTGGCAACTAAAATTCATTGGTATGAAGACAGAAACTTAGATTAGCATCCACAGGTTAAGTTTGAACAACGTTGGGAAGTATTAAAAGTTGACTTGTAAAATGGTAAAACCCCCTGCGAAACTGCAAAATTACGTTCTGAATTCGATAGAAGAGAAGCGTCTTGCGTGTAATTTATGCATCATTTGTGAAGGTTAGGTTCGGTTATGGTGGTAGTCGGTCTGCACGACCAACTACTCACTTAGACCTACAGGTCCGTTGTGATATCTCTGTGCTACACGGGAACCGCATTTACCTTACTTCGTGGAACCATTTTGTGGCTCTTATGAAGCGTAGTATTGATTCTAACCCCACGGCAGACAGCTCTGTAAGAGAATTAGAAAAGTATTTACCTAGACAACCTGCTCTAATTTTAGCTAAGGCTGGACAATTGAAAGGAAGTGCTCAACTGTTTCTTCCTCTTCCGCATCTCTGCAACTTCTGTAATATTCGTGGGAGAAATTAATTTGTGAAAGTTGTGCGTGAAATTGGATCTCTATTTGGCACCACGGCCTGTTCTCGTGCTCGTGCTGCTGCTTCTGAAAGTGCGCAGGCACAACCAAGCACATAAACTTGGTGGCGCTCTGAGTGGTTGCCTACTACCGTTGAGAAGTACTTAAGAACGGTACCTAGTTCTCTCCACTAGAGACTTTTTTTCAATAAAATCAGTTAAATGCTTTACATATTAGGTTTTATTTTCTAAATTTAAAATGTTTTCAATTTGTATCAGTCTTTTTATCGAAGAAACACATTTTTAAAGTGAAGCTTCTTAGGCGTCGATGGACGAGCAAGAATGGAGAGTAAAATTTCAAGGCCATGCAACGTTTTGGGCATTTTCGTTCCGCGAGAGAGAAAAAAGATATAACGTAGAGGAAAAGGAGGAGAGCGTTATATATATTTTAGATACACTTTCAGCTATTTTTCCTTGTGGTTGCTAATTTCTAGTGAGAAATAACACTGCCTACTTTTTGGCGCTTGTTTGTTGGTGCAAACTTGTGGGAAAAATATTTTTGGTGCCTACTTTTTGGGCGTTGTATTTCCTTGGTGCCTATTATTTGGGGCGTTTTTTGGTCCGCATTTTTTTGCTTATTTTTATGCCTACTTTTTCGCGTACTATAAAGTGCTATCCATTCCGGCGTCGGATTTATTGGTATTGCCTTGCGGTAATCTGTACCGTTACTGCGGTCCTGGAATCGCTGCGTTTGTGCGGGTGATACGCGCTCGTTGCCACGGTTTGTGTCCGGCGTTTACCTACACCGGTCGACCCTTCTTCGTTTTTTGTAAATTTTGTCAATTTGTATTCTCTGCAAATGTTGTGAATTTATTTAGATATATATTCTTTCTCTCTCTCTCTCTCTCTCTCATTCTCTCTCGGGTTTCCCCTCTATCTTTGACTTCCAAGTTGACCTTCTAAGTTTCACTTCTGTTATGTGTACCTACTACGCTACACGCACTTTTTTTAAGGAGTTAGGGGTAGTCAGAATTAAAAAAAATTTTTTTTTGCATTTTCTTAAACTACAATATCTTAAAAATATTGTGTGAAAATTTGAAGTGAATCCGACAAATACTTTTCCAGTTATTCAACAATTAACGAAGGGCGCTCGGGCGCTTCGGAGCCGATAGCAAAACTTTAAATGCGTTTTTCTCAAAACTATGTTTTTGGAACTGTTGATCTCTGTAACTTAAAAACCGCTTGGTAGATTTCAATAAAATGCATACTGCTTTTGAAAAACATAAAAAACTCGTGCCTGATCGAAAGATTTTTTTTTTTGTTTTTTTTTCAAAAATTTCGATTTTTTTTAAACAATTAATTGTCGGTTTTTTTTCGAAAATCTGAAATTTATTTCCTGAGGCCGCCATATTGTGAGTTTTGAAAAAAGAGCTTCAATCAGGCAAAGGATTATCTATTAATAAAACTAATTTCTCTTCTCCGATCGATTTATGGCAAGATGAATCTCCAACGACTTGTGATGATCAACGCAAGGGTCTTCTGGAGAAACGAGCTCCACACAAACAGCGATAACTTTTACAATTTTTTTTTTTTTGAAATTTTGGTAAAGTCACGTCGAAAAATGATGTGTGAATGCTATGTTTTTTTTTTGTAAAATAAAGCAAATGACTGGGGGAAAAAAATTTAAAATCATAATTTTTTCGGTTCTCTGACTACCACTAACCATTTAAGAACGAAGGAAAACAATGGTCAAATCAGAAAAATCCAGGCGAAAAGGGCAACGTATACATTCATATTTTGTTTACAACCTTTGTTTTGCTTTATTACTGCTGTCCCGCGCCATTGCATTGCCATTAGTAAACCTCTACAATGTTCAACAGGAATGGATTTCCCTGCTGTCTTAGTCTTTTCAAATAACTCGTCCAAATTTGTGATATTCTGTGTACTGAGAGCTGTTTTTACGTCGTTCCAAAGATGTTCTATTGGTCTTAAGTCGGCACTCGAACAACCCATTTCAGAACACTGAACAAATTCTCTTCGAAAAACTTGTTTGCCACACGAGAAATGTGCTTCGGATCATTGTCTTGTTAAAATTTCCCAATAACCGGTGATTTCTCTTCCGCAAAAGTTGCCATTACATTTTGAAGTACCTGACACCCGACACCGTTCCATGAAGAGCAGCTTCACACTATTATTGAGCCTCCCCCGTGTTTTATGACCGGTGGCACGAATTTCGAGTCGAATGTTGCACGTTTTGACCGCTGCACGTATTTCCTACCGTCCGGACCAACTCTATTTATTTCCGTTTCATCGCTGAATAACATATGGCGACACTCATTTTGAATCCAGGATATGGCAAACTCAAATCGGCGTTGTCGTTGCGATGCTCTTACCAATGGCCTCTTCCATGCCAGTCGACCGTGAAGTTTTGCTTCTGCCAATCGACGCGTTATTGGCTTTTCCAGGTGAACAAAAAATTCTCGCTGGATGGCAGCAGCACTCTTCCTCTCTTGACAATCTAACAATCAGCATATCAATCTGGCTATTAGTGTTTCGCGCTTTCTTCTTCTGGAAACGTTTTCTGCTGTTTTATTCACAGACAAATATTTGAAAGCATTAGAAACCATCGTTTGTTGGCTAATCCGGTCTTATACAACTCTATGACTGCTTTTCGAAGAGCTGGGGTGCATTTTCCCTCTGCGATGTTATTGAATCGTTTCAGTAAAGTGCTGTAGGAATACTCCAGACACTCAATTTTTTACTTACCTACCAGTTACAATATAAAAATGAAAACAATTCACTACATTTTGGATGAAGTCTAAAAGACCTTTCTGCTGTCAAGAACATGGTGCGTCCCGAGCAGCATGGCTTCTTTCCCGGCCGCTCAACAGTGTCTAATTTAGCTGTCATTTTCGGATGATTGTATCGCCGCCTTCCTAATTGCGAATTCTTCATTCTGCAGCGAATTTCTCACTAAAAAATCAGGGCCCCTACTAAAACGCAAGAAATCAAAGCGAGAGCTTTAAGACAAAATATATACATAAATGCACGCATTCCCATAAAAATTATTACAGCAAATATATTCAAGCGCAAACATTACCGTTACGGTACTCGATAAAACATGCGCTTACATGGTTTCTAACTCACCGTTCTCAAATATTTTTCAAAAGCTGTACGGCTGGAATTCACACTTTTGAATTGCTTTCCTAAAATAATCACTAACCGCGGCAATGGCAACACAATTTCGGAATAATTCGGAAAATTAATAAATGGTCAACATGCCGTTTGGCAACATGTTTCAGCAACACTAACGCAGTCCATCTCTGTTCTACAAACACTGGCATAAACACACTCAACCACATACTCCATACATTACATGACGCACCAACAAAAACAAACAAACGCATAAAGGCCTGCTTGCCTGCATTTACACACCCTGCCTACCTATGGCAGCCACCTTCGTGCAGCCTATTGCTCGCTACGCGTAGCAGTTACAACAAAACAAAGTACAACAACAACGCACGTAATGCACATAATAAAAGTAGGCTGGGTTTACGGCGCCCCGGCCTAAAGATTTTGCCTGAATGCATACAAAACAACAAAAAAGCAACAAACAACAACGCACACTCCCTAACAAAACCATGCATGGACACACGCACACTTGCACGTGCAGTTGTTGTTGTCGAGTTGTGACTATATGCTTGTGTTTCTGTGTTTATGGCAAGCAACAAGAGAATGCAATGCATTTTTTCTTCATTATTTGTCGACTACTTCTCTCTTCACTCTGCTGGATAATCACACAAACAAACACACACGCATACGCTCAGCCACTCAGGCACTATAGACGGCCTATATTGATGTTGTGTGCTTGTTGTTGCTGCTGTTACTGTTGCTGCTATTTACACAGATGCCATACGCGCCTGCAATGCGTTGGTGCAAGCGAGAGCCAACAACTACACATAGTGTACGTACGTATGCCCATCTATGCATATGCATGGAGGTGTCTACTCATAGGTACATATGGGAATAGTGAAATGTGCTCGTACAAATATATGTATACGGGTATGTACATATGTATGTACCAGCATAGTACGAAACCTCCATGCGAGACGTGTAATAGTGGCGTGTATGCCCATTGCAGATACGAATATCGCATGCTTTTAGCTATATGTACATATGGATGTGTGTTTGTGCATATTTATATTTCCACTTATGGTTGTTGTTGTTGCTGCCATTGGTCTACGTTGTTTTAGAGTTTTCGTATGCGAGCAAATTCTTCGAATGTGCAGCAGGTTAGCCAACTGACAATGGAGTTTGCTGCACGCTGGAGGAGGTGGATGTGTGTGGCACCAATTGGTCATTTCGGTCGAAACGATGAAAACAAGAGCACTAGGAAAAACAAGTCAATTTGGGTGTAAGCAAACAGACATATGCACATATTTATGTACAAAGGACTTTCTTGTTAATTTGTAATTTTATCTTTTGCTCATGCCTATAGGTAGACATGCATACATACATACACATTCATATACGTATGAAGGCAGGAAAGCACATGAATAAATTAAGGCTAGACTGTTTAACACATGGGCTAATAAGACCCGGGCCGGGGTTTTTTTTTTTTGTTCACAATTAGCTTTATTCATCAACGTAATTTCCCTCAAAAAAAAGCAATCATTTCAACGCCGCTCTGACTCACTTCAATACCACTTTTGTAGAACGATTTATCTTTTGCCTCAAACTAGACCTCTGTTTCAGCGTTAACCTCTTCATTCGAGCGAAATTTCTTACCGGCGAACATTTTTTTGTTTAAGTTTGCGAACAGCCAGTTGTCACTGAGCGCCAACTCTGGCGATTACGGTGGATGTGGCAGCAACTCGAAGTTAAATTCAAGTAGTTTTGATTAACTTGTGACAAAGTTCTTTTTGGTTAACTGTGAACAAACGCGGAACCCACTTTGATCAGAGATTTCTCGTAGTCAAATGCTCATGCAATATAAAGCCAACTCGTCTTTTGATATCTTTGCGATGTCAGCTAGGTTAGGTTGTGAGCCGCAGGGGCTGGGCTACATTTGCCTCTCCATATTGAACCATCCTGAGCTTTTGACAAAGCGTAAAAGGTTGTTGATACCTAGAGTGTATAGATTATCTATATATATTCATTAAGAAGTAGGATCTTAAATACCAGTTCCAGCTTCTGGCTAGAGCCGGGCATGTGCAAAAAAAGTGTTGAATTGTTTCCAATTCCTCCTCATTTCTGCAGCTACGACAGAAATCATGCGTGTAAACGCCTAATCTCTTTGCATGATTTCCTATGAGACAATGTCCTGTGAGGGCCCCTACTAAGGTCCTGATCTGAAGTCTACTCAGTTTTATAATACTCTTGGACAGACGTAAATTTAGCCTAGGCCATGTTTGCCTAGCAATTTCGCAGGTGTTAGCGCTAATCCATCTTTGATTTACAGTACTGATTAGTGCGCCCTTAATGAGAAGCTTACAAGTTGCGAGAGATATCTCCATAAAATTACTTATGTCTGGCAAACAGGTACTTTCTCTTGCAAGTTGGTCTGCCCTACAGTTCCCTGGTATATCTCTGTGGCCTGGAACCCAGCATAAGATTATACGATATTATTTAGAGATTGGCGAGAACGTAAGACACTCCTTGATGTTGTTTGGAATGCATCCAGGGCTCGTAGGGCAGCTGTCTGGCTGTCTGATAGAATGCAGATATCCGTTGATGATATTCTGTTTATCTTTAACCATTTTAATGCTTTATGAATAGCGTTTATTTCGGCTTGTAAAACAATGGGTATATCCGTAGGAGTCTAAGATGGTTGAATGTCCGCTGATCTCTGCACTTTATTCAATAAATTAGATTACGTTTTTTTCTGCATAGCACACCACCAGATAACATTTCCACAAAGAAGAATGGGTCTGACGACAGCAGTATAAAGCCTTAGGTTTAATTCCCCAGGTCTTACGTAAAGCTCTCTTATAGGCATAAAAAATCAGGTTCGCTTTCCTAACTCTTTCTAAGATGTTTGACTTCCAAGTCAATTTCCTATCTATGTTTAGTTCCAAGTACTTGGTTTCTTCCGAAATCACAAGAGCTTCCCCCTTGAGCATAATTGGACTTAGCTGAGGGATTCGATGTTTCCTAGTGAACAACATGCCTCGATTGATTCCTAGACCACACTTTTCTGCCCACCTAGGTCCATTAAGTCTCTTAATGTACATATGTGTAGATACAAATTTACCAGAGACAGCACTAACAACATCATCGGCGTAAGCTAACATCTTACAAACCTCCTGATTCCAGCAATAATAGAAGTTTATTGACAACTGCATTCCATAAAAATAGTGAGAGGACTCCACCTTGCGATGTACCTCTTATCACCAATCTCCTGAGCATCGATTCTTCTAGATTCGCTTCAATGATTCTGCTATTTAGCATTTTGTCAATGAAGCCTACCAAGCCCGGTTCTACCCCAAGATCAGTGAGTGTTGCAGTGATTACCTCCCCTTTAACATTGTCAAAGGCCGTTTGTGCAATGAACTCTCTGCCGTGTAAATAGGTGATGTAGAGCTGTCTTTACCGATTTCCCTTTCGTGTAGGCATGTTGTGATGTAGAGATAAGATTTCTAACTATATTTAGGCTTAAGTGAAATTCTATCAACCTCTCCAAAGTTTTCAGTCGGAAAGAAGAAAGAGTTATCGGTCTTAAGTCTTTTGGGTGGGTATGTGAGTTTCTACCAGCTTTTGGAATGAAAACAATTTTGACTTGTCGCCACTTAAGAGGTATATGACCGTAAAGAAAACCACCTCTGAAGATTGCGAGTAGCCAGTGTGCTAGATATCCAGCGATCTTCTGCAATTCCACTGGATAAATTCCATCTGAACCCGGTGATTTAAAAGGTTTGAAACTTTGAATCGCCCATATAAGAATCGGTCCTCAGATATAGTGTCTATTTTGACTTCACGACGGTGTACCGTATCATCCATGTCCTGCCCAGTAATGTCTGAGCAGCCTGGAAAATGAGTGTCGAGTAAAAGTTCTAAAGACTCTTTACTGGTTGTAGTGTACCATCACTTTTCTGAAGCAGTTCCCAATTTTGAGGACTTCCCGCTAATATCTTAGGAAGTCTGGAGATCTCAGTTGCCAGCTAACTCTCGCAACTTCACTTTTCGATCATTCCAAACGATTTTGTGGATTT
>JAYXIM010043963.1:0-48579 GCA_037575425.1 Anastrepha fraterculus
TTCGAATGCTTGAACATACGAGGTGTGTTCAAAAAGTATCGCGAATTTGGAATTTTCGCAGGCTACGTATATTCGAATTTCGATTTTTTTGAGGCGATATGTTGGTACTCATGTCTCGACGAGTTCAGCCATTTCTAATGTTCAGTTAATTGTTGACAGCTGCTTTGCTTGCACGTGTTTCGGTTCCTCTTCGATTTGTACTTATTCAGAAAGATGGATGACAGAACCTGTATCAAATTTTGTGTGAAAAACGAAATTAAGTGCGCGGATGCATTCCAAAAGTTCACTGTGTCATATGGAGAACTTTGGAGACTTTGCACCAAAGTAACGTTTATCGGTGGTGCAATATGTTCTCAGAAGGCCGAGAAGATGTGAACGATGAAAAGCGTGCCGGACGCCCGAGCACTTCAACAGTAGTCGAAAAAATTGACGAAGTGAAAAAAATGGCATTGGCCAATCGTCGAATCACCGTTAGATAAGTTCCTGCGGACCTAGACATATCGATTGCCTCGTGCCAGTCGATTTTTTTTTATAATTTGGGCATGAGACATGTCGCTGAAAAATTCGTACCAAAACTGTTCAATTTCGATCAAATGCAGCATCGCATGAACATTGCTAATGAGATGTTGGACTCTGTCCGCGACGACCCAAATTTGCTCCAGAGGGCCATAACTGGTGACGAATTGTGGGTTTATGGTTATGACGTGGAAACCAAAGCTCAATCATCTCAATGGTCAAAGTTCGGTCGAATATAAAAGTTTTGCTCTCCGTTTTCTTCGATTGCAGGGGCGTTGTGCGTCATGAGTTCTTGCCACAGGGTAAAACGGTCAATAAGGAATATTACCTGCAAGTTATGCGCAATTTGTGCGCGGAAATCCGTCAGAAGCGCCTGGATTCGTAGAAGAACAAATATTGGCTCTTGCATCACGATAACGCCCCTGCTCACACATCGTTGCTTGTGCGCGACTTTTTGGCCAAAAACAACACACACTGCCACAGCCACCACATTCCCCAGATCTGGGCCCTATGACTTTTTCTTGTTCCCGAAACTGAAGAGGCCCATGAAAGGACGACACTACGCTACGATTGACGAGATAAAAACGGCATCGAAGGAGGAGCTGACAAGATAAATAAAACATGATTTTTTTAAATGCTTCAAAGATCGGAAAAAACGTTGGCACAAGTGCGTAATATTATAAAAATTAATGAATAAATAAAAAAATTTTGAAGAAACATAAAATTCGCGATACCTTTTGAACACACCTCATATATATCGAGTATATTTTTCCACACATGAATATGTATAAATATTAGGATGGCTCAGAAAAAAATCATTTGTTGATGTTATCCCCTAAATTATTTATATTATATTGGAATTATGACGGAATATTCTCATTTATTCGCTTTCATTAAAAAAAAGAATATATTATATTATATAAAAAAAACCAAAAATTGTACCTTACCTCTCTTTAATTGTTCGCTTATTTCGTCAAAAAACCCCATTCAACTGAGACACCAATTTTTTTATTTATCTTTTCGCTTACCTGATCTTTGCGGCGTATTCCATGCTAAAATCTTGCTAATCGCAGACAGCCTTTTAGTGCAGCCTTTTAGTACAGCTTTGAAGTTGCTCCTATCATGTGAACACTCGCCTAACAGAATAAAAGGGTGCTACAAATTATTAAAAAATACCTGCAGTGTATTTTTCTATTAATCTACATACTCTGGGTGCCACAGTAACATTAAATGTAACTATAAGGCAGGTGAATTAGCGCGATCGGACTCCTCGCTTCAAATTAGTCAGGACAAGATCGACATACCTATGCCCTTGGCAACATGAAAACTTTTGATAGACAGGCACTCCATTAGCGTTGCGAAGTAGATGCAGATGTATGAATGAGGTTTGCACTTCGACCTCATCGTCTTTTGTGCCCTCTACTCATCACAGTACCTCATCCAAGCCCAGTTCTCTTATTAAGCTAAGGATAGAGCTGGGTTGGATTGAGCGTATGTGCGTTTCCTCTATCTGCAGTAGGCCAAGATGTCTCAACCTTCTCCGCGCTATAGTACTGCATTCCAGGTGGAGGCGCATTTGGTTCTCCTAGGATTGGTCGCAGAAACAGCAAGAGTCCGTAGACCAAATCCCGATCATGTGCAGATGACTTCGCAGTTTGCAGTGGCCTGTGAGGATGCCCGTGAGCATTCTTAGATTATCCTTGAGGAGGATTATGAGTCTTTTATACCTCTTTTGGTTGTACCCTCCCAGTAAGGATCTCGCCTCGCTTAGCCCCATAGTTTAGTGCCAGCAAACCTGCATTAGCCCTAGTTCTTCACTTCTGAGCTTCTCATTGATGGCAAGGAAGGGCTCGGGTCCTATTAAAGGCGAGGCCGCAGCCGCTCTCGCCAATGCGTTCGCTACTTTCTGGGGTATTCGAGTCATCTGTATACCAGTGCAGGGTTTACTCTTGGAATCTACTCCAGCTCAACTTATTGTTCAGTTCAATTCTGAATTTCTTTTCGAATTTGGATTCTTGGGTTATATCCCCAAAATTTTCCTGCTAGACGTCTGCAGATCATGACAGCCTTTCTTGTCTAGGACAGGATTGTGTCAGCATGCCTTTTCCAGTTAAACTTGGCATCCAAGACAAGGCCAAGATACTTAACTTCGCTGGCCAAATCAATAGCAACCTCGTCTATGCTGATCTCTTTCATTCCTGGTAAGGCTTTTTTCATGGTAAAAGGGATGCTGGCTGTTTATGTCCAGATCAACCCCACCATATCATCTTTTTGTCAGGTTTAAAGTTCTTTGCAATATATATTCTATCTGTAGACAAACGTGGCCTGAATGGAACATGGATAGCCATAAGAGTATACTTAAATTATGTAAGAAGGATCTAAGAATCGTAGTAGGTGTCTTATCTGGGCCCTGTCTAATAGGAAGACGTGCCTGTAGATTAGGGGCACCATTCAATGACTATTGTAGGAGTTGTCTGGATATAGAAGAGAAAAAGACAATCGAACACCTTCTATAGGGGTGCATGGCTCTGTGTAGAAGACAGTTGATTGTTCGGTCTCGCATTTCTGGACAACATTGCAAATGTTGTGAATTCGGGCCATCCTAATGTATATGCATGAATTTAATTCATTATCTATTTGTAAACTGTTTCTGCAACAACAACAACAACGTTTTTTATTGAATCTGCACATAAGCAATTAATTTATATTGTAAACAAAAAAATAAATTTCATAAATACTTTTCATTTTCACAAAGTTTGTTGCACCACAATTTATGCAAACTTCACGAAATACTGATTTCTCTGCACCTTCTTTTAAGAAGTATACACAGGCCCACAACAAAATTTACCAGAAACCGGAGTATGCTTTCCCAAAGGTGTTCTTCGATGTACTGAACCTAAATCCGAGTGCACAATTGCACTGGTGGCGAGATATTTTGATCTAAAAATCGCCCTTCCCGGGGGCAGACCGTAAGTAGTCAAGTTGATTCTAATCCTCTACTTTTGCGGGAAAACTACTTCAGATGTCCGTTCTAACTCACAGTTTGCTGGAATGCGGCTATGACACAGATGAGTCTTACACCAAAGAATTCTGATACGACCGAAAGTGAAGTCAAGCAAACCCCGGCCGATTTCCAGTGCACCAGCGAACATATAATTTACGTATCTATGTACTTGTACGAGTACTTATATATACAAATGTATGTATGTGTAGGTGAAAAAAAATCTCAGCTCTTAAAAAAACGAAAAGGAACTTACAAGTATATTGGAAAAGGTGCCGTATCGGCATACAAAACCCAAAAAAGGTATGTCGCAGCGACACGGATTCCAGGACTCGGAGGTTTCTGAAATCAAAAAAATAAAAAGATTCTTGGCCAGAATGTCGTTATCGTTTGAACTACGATCTTTAAAAGTACAAAAATTTTACAAAATGGTGGACGTTCATAAATGAAACCCCGTTTTTTGACCGTTTTTTTTAAAGGTCCAAAAAAAATATAAATTTTTTACCGAATGTTCGTAATTGATAGAATAACCACATCAATTCTACGTCATTTAAATTTTATTCCATCCAAATCGGTTCAGTAGAACCGGCTATATCCGTGTCGATTGTCCATATGAAAACCATTTTCTGAAGGCTGACAACTTTTTGAACGAACTTTGTATGGCCAAGGAAAGATTTTTATTTTTTAACAATAAATCAAGAAATAAAATACTCAAAACAAAATCTTGTATCGTTTCCATTTTACTCGCTTTTCAAGAAACGCCCAAAAAACAATACTTATACCGATGAATATTTTCGAAGTTACACATAAGTTTGAAAAGGTATTTCAGAGTTCTGGTGTTTTCAAAGTCGTTGACCAACATTACTCGAAAACGGCTAAACCGACTAGTTTCAAATTTAACATGAGCTTCTTAAATATATTTTTTAGTAATTAATTAAAGATTTTTGCTCATCTATAATTTTTTTTTTTTTATAAACAATTTAAAGCCGAAATTGTAGTCAAAAATCGAGCTCACGAAGATCAGCAATAGCTCCTTTCCCAATAAATATCTTTACTAATACTAAGTCGTAAATGCAGTTAAAAGATAACGTAATATGTGTACACATTTTTAGATCAATAAATTTACAAGTTTACTCAGAAAAAATTTTGGAAAATTCGCTTTTTTCGACCTTCTAACTGTATATAAACCCTTAAGGGCAACCCCATAGGCCCAGCTGACGCTCATTTGCCTCCGATCATCAGAACCATTCAAGAACGATGAGCCAAAACATCGAACCTAGTGGCATGCCATGCGGGACAGTAACAGAGAAAATGTCTGACGAACTCTTCCTCCTCCTCATTCTTGCAACTTCGGCAATAGTCGAAATGAGGTTCACTCAATCTTTAAGCATATCAACCTAAGAGACAGTAGCCTGTGATCAAAGCAACTAACATAGAGACGTTTTTTATTCACTGATTAAGTAGCGCCTTTGAACGCCTGACCTCCCATTTTGGCCAGGTTCTTTTTGTGACTGTACATGTCACACTATCAACTCATCTCTTGTTGGCCTTAGTACCTACCACACCATCAACCCATCATGGGTGAAAGGACTATCAAACTATCAACCCATTTCGTTTGTAGGTTAAGAGGGGTATACCTACAATCTCCATACCAAGAGGGAGGCGGCTAGTAGTGCCCTCTCTCGCTAATTTGTGTGTCTAACAAATCCCTGGCTTGTCACATTATCACATTTCAAATGAGTGCAATGATGAAATTAGTGACTACCCCACCAACAGATTTAATCGCCGCTAGGTTATCAGCACCTAAATCCCGCTATTGATTAATTGCGGCAAGCCGGGCAGCAGTGTTACCTGCATTCTATTTACCAACTAAATCTAGGAGAGGCAAGAAGAAAAGAGTATTCAGAGCATCAGAGAGTGTGGTTCAAAGGACGCCGCTGATACATTTAAGCGCCATACGTTGAACCTTCTTAAGCCTGTTTCTAATCGCGCAGTCTTGTCGTAACAGAGGATAGGTCTGATAATGGTCCTATACAGTCATTGAGTGTTCTTCGGAGAAAGGCCCCACCTGCGCCCTATGGCCTTTGTGCATGAAAATAGAGCTACAGTGGCTTTCTTTACTCAGGCCTCTAAATTAGAGTTCCAATTTATTCCCAAATAAGTATTGGCGATATCTCCTACACTACACGCCTTACACTATTTTTTTGGCTCCACAAATTCTGGAATTTTGTATTTCCTCGAAAACGGCACTAATTCTGTGCAAAACAATATCATTGACGGCCACGTTCCACAGTAAAGGAGACAGAACGGCTCCTTGAGGAGTTCCTCTACAGACTGTGCGAGAGGTGCTTCTTGCACTTGGAAATTATTTTCCTACTAACTACCAGGCTACGTACTAGTCGTCTAATTAACATATCAACTCCAATCTTACAAAGGGCCGTTAGTATTTTCTCGGGAGAGATCTTATTAAATGCATCTTCAATGTCTGGGAAGGCTACTACAGTATATTCTTTAAGCGAGAAGGATTTCTCAATAGTACCCACAAGCGAGTGCAGTGCAATATTGGTTGACCTACCCTTAGCGGCTGCCATTCGGAATTCTCAGAGAGAACGTTGGTTCGAATCTCGGTGAAACCAAAATTAATAAAAACATTTTTCTATTAGCGGTCGCCCCTCGGTAGGCAATGGCAAACCTCCGAGTGTATTTCTGCCATGAAAGAGCTCCTCATAAAAATATCTGCCGTTCGGAGTCGGGTTGAAACTGTAGGTCCCTCCATTTGTGGAACAACATCAAGACGCACACCACACATAGGAGGAGGAGCTCAGCCAAACACCCAAAAAAGGGTGTACGCGCCAATTATATATATATATATATATATACCCTAGTGTAGGCGTGTTGAGTTGCCACTATTCAAGCAAGCAATTCAAGCGTTCCAGAGTTTTTCGAAGGAGCGATGGCAAGCTGATTGGTTTAAAGTCTTTCGAAAGGACATGCGAAATCGCACCTGCTTTGGGAATAAAAACTACTTTGGTTTCTCTCCGCTTATCGGGAATATATGACAGCTGGAGGCAATCGCCCGATCAAGCATTCGCTGAAGCTCTGAACCAGGTGATTTGTAACCGTCCATCGAATCTTGGTTTCAGAAACGATAGAATGCAAGCACTTGATCAGTCCTTTTATTTCACTACGTCACTGAATTCACAATAAATATAATATGAAATATTATATTCGTAGCGGGCACCAAAGCCGGTGTTGCAACAATAGGACAGTATCAGGAAATGCAATCTGCGTTGGTTGGTTGGTTGGTTAGAGTGGTGATTCATCCAGAATCCAACTAGCGCTTCCGCACCATTTTGTTGCCACATCCTCGTTACCAAATTGTTTAACAGTTATTTACAGCAGGACTATATCTAGTCTGTGCGGTTTAGGAACCTTATTAGGTTGTTGACTTCTAAGCCAGACAGCTGCTCGAGACTCTCGAACAGCGGTTTGCCCAGGGTTAACATTCTGTCCTTCCATAGGGCAGGGCATTCACAAAAGAAATGGAAGATTGTTTCTTTTTCCCCCGGTTGTTTACAACTATGACAGTATGTGTTATGAGGGATGCCCATTTTGGCGGCTTGTTCTCCGATAGACCAGAAGCCAGTTATGACTGCCGTAAGTCTACAGGTGTCCCGTCGTTTCATGTTTATTAATGTCGACGATTGCTTGAGGTTGTAGGTGGGCCATAACGTTCTGCTGATTTTGCATTTCGTCTGGTCTCTCCATCTACAATCTGCAATTCGAAGGTATTTTAGGGAAATTGCATTCTTGACCGCACCTAGTGGAGTGAATACTGGTACTGCAAGAGCGCTATTCATGGCAGACCCCCCTCTTGCCAGTTCATCAGCTTTTTCGTTACCTTCTATGTTCCGGTGTCCCGGGACCCAAATTAAGGTTACAATGTGGTTTTCACTCAAGTTGGTGAGGCTACTCCTACTTTGCTCCACCATTTCAGAGATTGTTATAGTCGCGTCCAGCGCCTGGATTGCAGCTGGGCTATTCGAAAGAATAGCGATATTGCCCTTGAAAGAGAAATCTGCGATTAGTAACCTACAGGCTTCCCCAATTGCTAGTACTTCCGCTTGGAAGACGCTGCTGGTATTAGGGAGACGCACAGATTTTTCAATTCCAAGTCTATGAGAATATATACCAGCTCCAACACCACAATCCATTTTACTGCCATCTGTATAGACTGTGGTATCGAAGTTGTTTAGAGAGAATCCCTTATTCCATTCTTTTTTAGATGGAAAGAGTGTCACAAAATTCCTATTGAACGTTACCATCGAGACGATGTAGTCAGTCCTCACCGAGGTTAACTGAGTTTGTCGCAATAATAGACTAGCGTGACCATAAGTTTTTTCTTTCCAGCGGCCCGCTTCATTTAACCTAAATGCACTCATGGTTGCCGTCTTCTTTATATGTAGGCAATCTGCGTTATTGCCGCAAAAATTCCTATGGGCCTACGTACACCCTAATTATTTACATCACCTCTTTGACAGACCAGACGCTAGACCTTCAAAAGAGCAGAAACGAGAGCAACGAAGCTCAACGCTTAATGAATAACAAAGAAGTTGGGGCCCATCTTCCACTGTTCGCTGGGCACACGAACTCATCTCAAACGTCGAGACATTATTGCAACATAGATTTGGAGAGGTTGACTTTTACAGTTGCTGACTGGACATGGATGCTTTCAACATTAACTGCACAGATTTGTGGTAGCAGCTTCACCATATTGCCCCACCTGTCCTAAAGAGGTCGAAGACGCAAAACATATTCTAATCCACTGTTCTCTATTCGCAAGAAGGCGCGAGGAGTTAATGCTAGCGTGTGGCATACAACCGAGTGTGTCTGAGCTAATAAATGTCATGTGCAACTCAAAACACTGCTGGGATGTGGCTTCCAAGTTTGCTAAGCTGGTGATGCGGTCGCTGAGTGAGCTCGACGAAGAAAGGCGAGAACCATTCCCTGATTTCAACAGCAGCAGCTAGAGGCTAATGGCTATGACGCTTGAGTCTGTATTCATTTAGAAACAGAGTACCAATGGAGGTCGAATAGAGACGAACTGACGACAATCACAGACGACTGAGTTTATCACTCACGACTAAATCAGACAGTGACAAGACGGTATTTGTCATGATATTAACGAATTTTCGATGTTCCTATTCATCTCACTCTAGATTGGAAGCAATTGGATACTATCTTCGACGTATTACCTCCATACGCCCCAGGCAGAGGGCGTGGACGGAGATTCCTAATGTGGTCAATAGACACAGTCACGGTTCCAACTCAGTAATACAAACATGCAGTCCCAGGAGGAAGTCAGCCGAAGAGGGGAGGTTAGGAGGTGTTAGTGGGAGGATGCCCGACTCATCATAGGTGCGCCGGTACCAGTGGACTGTTTCTGGCATTTTTATCTTCCCCTCCAAAAAACCAAAAAATAACAACAATTTAATTTGAAATATACATAGCAAACAGTGCCAGCAAGTACTTGCCGGTATTAAGCAATAAAAAGAAATAAACAAATACCGTAAATCCAACAATAAACCAATTATCAATAATCAATAACTGTTCATTGCATTTGTATGAGTATTGTTAAAATACAATAAAAACATACAAATTAATATCGATCAGATTTCATTCATGCAATTTGCTATGATTTTTATTGCGTGTCCTACTTTTCCATAAAATATTTGTAAAACGCTTTTCCACATTTAGTAGAAGACTTTTTTCTGCCAACTCCCCTGCAACTCCCGCACTCTCACTAGTATCCACATCCGAGTAGTGACGGTGAAGGCAGCAACCAAAGCCAATAACCATTTAGTTGCTGCCTTTTTGCTGCGCTTGTTACTTATGCATCGATGTATCGCAGCAAAACAGTTGACGACTTTTTCGCAATACAGCAAAATCACAGCAACAGCAACAAAAATACACTGAGTCTGGTAGCTACTCAAACAGACAGTCCAAGTTGCCGTTGGCCATTTGCAGGACAGAAATAGAGGCAGACAAAACTGAATTGAGCCTAGCTCCACATACACACACACACACATGTGCAGGTGCGTTTGTGTGTGAGCTAAAGTGTGTCCACAGACCGGACTAAAGCCGCGACTGGACCACTATCGGCCTGCCTAGCTTCACTGGCTTACATACAACTACACTCACTATTCAACAGCCTGGGCTAGGTTGCATCGATTTCTTCGCCATTCAAGTCACTTTGCTTTGAGCTTTTAAAGTTTGTTCCTGTTTGCTAAAAATGGCCGAGCCTGTTCGAAATTGGAGTAATTTCGCGTCGTCAGTGACAATGTTGCTGTGTTGTATATATTAGTTTTACTGTTGGCGCTGCCGCTGCCGCTGCTGCTGCTAGCGCTGCTGCGTCAATTCTGAGATTGCTCACAAATGTCTTCCTGTGTTGAGTGGTGCACCATGGCGCAGTTGATGATTTTTTAGCCACAAGTTAAGTAACACAAACATTGATGATATCGATGCCGACGTTGGCTGTAAGCGTCGATGGAGTTGCTAGACTGATATGTACTGTGATTAAGACACTCTACTCATGAAATTTGTATGTGTTGTATTTGTGTGTGCGTGCGTGTGTGCCTATGTGCGTGTGTGTCTGTTTGCGTATAGGATGTAGCGCGCTTCGCAGGAATCGCTGTACAAAGTCTCTCTACCATTGCCAGACATGCTCATTTGTTTCCTTAATTGGAGTTTGCGCTAATACAAAGCATCCACCATTGCCGGCTTGAATGTTCAACAGTGGTTTAAGATGCTAGAAATCTGATGGAAAATTTACTTAAATATTTTACTAGTATTAATCATGCACAAAGATGCTTTATTTTTTAGGTCGGAATAGTAGCTTAGGGGCGTGAGCCGTAGTTGAGTGAATTTATGCCGAACTAACATTTGGTTGATTTCTCTATAGACTTAAAACATCAAATTAGAGAAAAGATTTGTTTTCTATTAACGGTGCGCCCCTGACTGGCGATGACTAGCCTCCGGGTGCTTTTCTGTCCTTAAAAAGCTTCTAATAAGAACCATCGGTTACTCGGAGGCGGCATAAAACTGTAGATCCCTCCATTTGTGTAAGGCGACGTGAAGGCGTTGCTTTTTAAGATTTTTATCGCAGCGCTTTTTTTTTTGTATCCTTTTTAATTTTCTATAAATCTACTCGGCCTCCGAAGAAATCTCAGTACATCTTGCGGTGCCAAGGAGCCAAGGTGGTTGCTTCTTAAAGCATCAGTGCCAAAGAACTCAAGCCTGATTCGAGCGAAGGCTGGGCAGACGCACAGAAAGTGATGCGCGGTCTCATCCTCCTCTCCATATGCTGAACAGAGTGCACTGTGTGAGATGATTACCTTTTCCATGTGCTTTCCACATAGAAAGTGGCTCGTCATCAATCCTAACAGCTGCCTACAGTCCCCTCTGCTTAGTGACAGGAGGAACTGCGACAGTCGGTCGGACATGACAAATAACATCAGTTTTGTCCATCTGTAGTCTCTCTCAGCCTGCCAAGCTCGCTTGTGGGTTAGAGTAAACCGTTTGCTAACCGTGGCTTTGATGGCTGCAGAAGGGAGTGACAGAACAGGTTCCGGGCCAAAGAAGTTGGCCTCAGGGCCCATTCTAGCTAAAGAGTCAGATATCTCGCTACCCGCGATACCCACGTGTCCCGAGACCCATGTTAACATCAGGATATTATGTATTGCGACATAGTTTAACCTGGATTTACAGGACTCGACTATCCTTCAAGTGGTTGAAGGATTGTATAAGACCATGAGCGCTGCTTTGCTCTCGCTAAAGACACATACAGATCTGCCTCATCCACAACGAAGTTCATCGCTTCTTGAACACCATACACCTCCCCTGAAACACAGTTGCATGCATTCGTAGAGCGAAGTGTAGTTTTGTCTCGCTTGATTCCACGTAGACCCCAAAGCCGGAACCGTGCTCGGTCCCGGAGCCATCCGTGAAAATGCGAGAACAGTGTTTGCCAGGCTCATTTTCTGAGTTTGTCCACAGTTGAGCCTCTGGCATCTTCACACTGGATCTCTTGTCAAGCACGACTCTGGATGGTATGGAGTCAAAAGGGGCATGGCGAGGATCGTTGGATCAAAGTCCATGCCTACTTTGCTGTCCAATATCGTACAGGGGCCGTACCAATTCCCATTGGGTTTCAGCCTCCAGATGGACTTCAGGGCCTCTCCTTGGATGAACACATCAAGGGGTGGTAGACTAATCAGAGCATATAGGACCGGGTCTGAAGAAGTTGGAAAGAAAACATCTTAATGACTCTTAAATGGTCAAAATCAACCAGCACCATAAGGTGGCCAATTCAATTCGAGAAATTGGGCGAAGTTGCAAGGATGTGATTTAATGGTGCGCTCTTTTGACCGGTCTTTTGACTTCGGTCAGTTAAATTACCTTAAATTTCGTTAATTGAAGTTAAGTTGTGTTTTTCTAAGTTAAGTTAAGTATTTCCTTAAGTTTAGTTAAATTAAGTTAAGTAAAATTAAGTTGTGTTAATATTTGCTAAATTTAGTTTAGTTAAGTTGGTAAAATTAAGTAAATTTCAGCTAAATTCAGCAAAGTTAAATTAAGTTAACTTAAGTTTAGTAAAATTAAGTTAATTCAAGTTTTATAAATGTTTAGTATGAGTTTAAGCTAAGTAAATTTAAGTATAAGTCAAGTGAAATTAAGGTGCTAAGTTGAGTTACCTTAAGTTTGATTAAGTGAAGATAAGTTGTGTTTTTCTAAGTTAAGTTAAATATTTCCTCAAGTTTAGTTAAATTAAATTAAGTAAAATTAAGTTGTGTTAATATTTGCTAAGTTGTGTTAAATTTAGTTAAGTTAAGTTGGTAAAACAATGAATCAGTTCTTACGGAAATAAAGTCAAATTAAGTTAAGTTAAATTCTTGTAAGCAAATTGAAATTGAATCCATTTGAGTTACGTGGAATTAATTTACTTTTAGCTTAAGTCAAGTTAAGTTGGGTTAAGATCTGTTAAGTTAAGTTGTGTTAAGTTATGTTAAGTTAAGTTACCTTAATTTTGGTTAAGTGAAAGTAAGTTGAGTTTTGCTAAGTTAAGTTATTTATTACCTTAAGTTTAGTTAAATTAAGTTAAGTAGATTTAAGTTGTGTTAACATTTGCTAAGTTATTTTAATTGAGTTAAGTTAAGTTGGTAAAACAATGAATCAGTTTTTACGGAATTAAAGCCAAATTTAGTTAAGTTATGTTCAGTTAATTTAATATTAGCTTAATTAAGTTAAGTCAAGTTAAGTTGTGTTACAATAGGTTATGTTAAGCTAAGTTACCTTAAGTTTGGCTAAGTGAAATTAAGCTGAGTTTTGTTAAATTAAGCTAAGTTGTGTTAATATTTTTTTAATATTTAATATTTTTATTAAGTTTTGTTAACCTTAGTTAAGTTGGTTAAACTACGAGCTAAACGAATTGAGCTAAATTAAGCAAAGTTAAATTAAGTTAACTTAAATTAACTAAAATTGAGTTAATTCAAGTTTTATAAATTTATAACATGTTGACCCACTAAAACACTGTACCGCCGGCACGGACATGGTATTGTGAAATTAATTTGTAGAAATTAACGTCAACCAGTCAAGCAGCTACTCAGTAGTAAATACGCGGTGAGGCCAATAATGAGGACAAAAGGAAAATCCACAACAGTCTGGAGGGGAGTCATAAAAATATGCGCACATATCTGTAATGATAAGCGCAATCCCCTCTTACCGCGCTTAGATTAAATCTGAATATACTCGCACATACTCACCTCTGATCATGCCGACATGTCTTAAATGTTAATGCTATACGTACTTGTAGAAAGGGAAAGGACAATAATGTCTATGGAATAGAAAATCAATTTGGCTGACTTGTGGATGTCATCCTAATTATGAATTCCTTGCGCATTCGCTTATAATAAAAGTACTTCATTTATGCGAACATGCATAAGTATACTATAGAGAACTATAAAAATAACCCCAGAGTGGGCCAGCAGCCAGCGGCCATCGACCAATAGCCGGAGTAATCAGTGTACAAAATTTCACTTCTTCCGCTATGGCGATACATCTGGTATGTATGCATGTGCGTACCATCTCTGCCATGCCAATGCCATGATCACAATGCTTGCCAAATACTTTTGGCACGAAGCGGTCATTAGAGATTGAAATTAAAAATTCTCAACGTGTCCTTTCAATTTCTAAAAATATGTCATTTTCCAATATTTATGAATAGAGCAAATCTCAAGCGAACTCGCTCAATTTCCATACGAACGCATCCCGCATCATAAAACGGCTGTAAAATGCGACGCACACGAACGCGCGCGCATAAACTTTCAAGAAGCATAGATACGCGGCGCGACATATAAATACTTGCATAGATATGTACATATATATTTTCTGCGGTATCGTGGCGGCTGAGTTGTTCCAAGTTGTCTGCATGCACATGCGCTTAAGCGCAGACACGCTCGTCATCAACAACACAATCAACGTTGGTATTTCATTGCAGACGCATGTAACGCGCAATGCGGCGCAGTGCCGCGCGGCGCGGCGGCCGGGCCATGAGCCAGCCAGCAAGAGTACGTGTATCTTGTTACTTTCACCGCGCCATGACGTGAGCCTCTGCGCGTCCGTTACGAGCTGCCTACAATTAAGCGTACGGCCGCCGCTGCTACAACGCGAAACGGAGCGTCTGCGTACGGTTGGAGGGTTGTTGGGTTGTTGGGAGGAGGCTTTGCAACGTCACAATCGTTTTCCTTGGTCTCTGCTCGTATGCCATAATTTACGAGCTCATTTAAGCGACGCTTACAAGACACATTCGCCAGATAGAAGTGAAACACGTTTGTTCAAACAAACAAACATAGCCATTGACATGAAGATATATTACAGAGGAATGGATACATAAGTGTGCATGTATGTAGTGTTGTTGGTGCTTTCGCACATTAGAGGATTCTGAACGTCAAAGCGATGTAATTAGGTGTTAAATAGTGAGAGCGAATTTCAAATGCAAATGGCCAAGAGACACGGAGCCATTGCAATTTTGAGGATGTGCCTAAGAAGTCGGCATCTCCTGATTCTAGACAATCGAAAAGGTTGATGACGAATTATTCAGCTTTTGGTAAGAGTTAATTGATATACCCATGTATGCGAATAGGTAGGCGTTTACTTCCTTTTTGCGGCAGCTGTCTGGAGAATGAGGTGGAATCATCTCAGCACCTCCTCCCTAGCTAGCCTGCTCTAGCGGAGCTTATATTAACACATCTTGGCTCCCACTACTTTGCTTATATACCAGTTCTAGATATTAGCCACCTGATGAATTTCATCAGTACCATGAAGCGAATCGCACAACTGGAATTTAGTCACCGCTTTATGTTGAAGGAGGCAAACACTGCGCGAAAATAAATGAGTGGATCGCAATTTTCGTAAGGCCAGTAAGTATTCCAAAAATTCAATGAATGATAAGTTAAAATATACTAATCGCTAGGTAAACTAGGAGTCGGAACCGAACTCATAAGGCTTATCCACACGATGCTTAGCGATAGAACGGTCATGGCAGAATGGGGTGACACCTCTCTCCGCCGGCAAGTGAACAGAGGCACTCCGCAAGGCGGTGTTCTCTCGCCACTACTCTGGATTGCCGTACTTAACGGTCTGCTGGAGGAGGTGGAGGGGAAGGGCTGTAAGGTGATTGCCTACGCGGATGACGTGCTTGCACTTATTGTCAGAGGCAAGCTTCTAGACACTCTGATGGAACTGATGCAGGGTTATCTGAATCTAGTTATAAATTAGATCGCAAATTGCGGCCTATCGATAAATCCTCTGAAGATGGAGCTCGTCTTATTTACGAGGAAATACAAAATACCAAGAGTGTTTCTCCCCTCAATAGCGGGCGCTCCGTTGGTGCTCTCTGACAAGGTGAAGTACCTGGGACTCATCCTTGACAGAGGTCTTACGTGGAAACCAAACATTGAGGAGAGAATCAGGAAGACAACAGTCGCCTTGTATGGTTGCAGGGGCGCTATCGGCAAAAGATGGGGCCACGATTGTAAAACCAATCTTGCTATACGGAGTCCTTGTCTGGTGGAACTCGCTACAAAGGATGTTATTAGTTAAAAAGCTGGAGAGGGTACAAAGGTCTGCCCTCATTGGAATCAGTGGGGCGCTCCGTACCACTCCTACTCTAGCGCTTAATGCTATGCTGAATGTGGCGCACGTGGACATTGTAGGAAAAATTGATTGCTCGCACCGCAATCAGAATAAGGTGTTCGAGCCATAGGCTAGACTTAAGTTACGGACACTCTAGCATTCTTAAAAACTTTGAGTTCATCCCCATGTTGCTGGACCACTGTACACCCACGCTAGGTCCGAGCGCACCTTTTTCTACTCACATTATCTCAAAGGATGAGTGGGCGGGGTGCACCATTTGGCGGCAAGGCATGGCAAAAATATTCACGGATGGCTCGAAATTGGACGGAAAGGTTGGTCGGGGAGTATTCTGTAAGGAGCCTCCTATCAGCCTTAAAATTAGGCTCCCGGACCACTGTAGCGTTTTCCAAGCGGAGGTATCCGCAATTAAGGAAGCGGTGGACTGGTTGCTTAAGTCGGCAATTACCGTTAAGGAAGTAAATATTTACTCCGATAGCCAATCGGCAATTAGGGCCTTAAGCTCGCTGTTTGTGCGCTCGAGATTGGCCGGGGCATGTCTGGCTTCTCTCTCGATTGCATCCGAATACTTCGTTATCAGGCTCATTTGGGTTCCCGGGTACAGCGGCATAGAGGGAAACTGCTGGGCTGATGAGCTGGTTAGACAGGGAACTTTGGAGACGGTTTCGTCGCGAAATGAGAGAATTGGGGTTCTCCTGAGAACCTGTGGTCTGCTCCTGGAAAGATGTGCCTCGAGTCAACTCAGCAAGCGCTGAGCTAGTGCGCAACTTGCAAGGTCGCGAGATCTTTCTGGGCACGAGTAGATCGGGGACGCTCAAGGGTGCTCCTAAGGCTAACAAAGCCCCAGCTCTCGAATTTGGTGGGCATCCTTACCGGACATTGTCCGTTAGGTGTTCATCTCAACACCTTCTTCTTAACTGCCCTGCTCTCGTCTGGCAAAGACTTAGACATCTGGGCTCTCACTTTTCCGCTACGCCTGCGGATATAGCCGGTGTAAATATCATAAATTTGGTGAAGTTCATCAGTAGCTTGTTGCGGCTAACTACGAACGCAAATCAGCCACCGTCGGCGTCGACGTAAAATGTATGGTCATCATCGTCTCAAATTCCAAGGCTCCTTCTTCGTTCCCTTCTCCTTTCTCCTCTCCCATGTATGGCACCACAACGGACGAATTTTTAATATTTGTTCAAGTGAGCCCGTAGCTAGGGCAGCCATTTAACCTAACCTATCCTATAATATACTAATACCGATCCCCTTAGCTACGTGCGAATTATTAATAGATCAATTTTGGTAATGCCCATGGAGGCAATCAGCTTTTTGCCCAATAAGCAGGTAAACTTGGCCAGAATGAAACCACGGCCGTACAAAATCGCTATTGAATCTTAGGAGACAGGATATGAGAAATAAGATAATGGTACTAACAAGGCATTGTCTAACTGGAACGCATGCAAATAGACTGGGGGTACCACATAATGACTTTTGTCGAAACTATTCAGTTGTTGAAGAAGAGGAAACCGTGGAACACCTCCTGTGCACATGAATTGCTTTCTACAGAAAAAGGCTTTCCAGTTCGGATTCGCCTTTATTGACATTATTGAAGAGGTCTCTCCAATAGGGTTACTGAAATTAACAAAAATTCATTAACCCCAGGTTGGTTCAGAAACGACTCTGGAGTGTAAAGGACGAGCTCCAGTGGTATCACAATGTCGAATGACAGCCACTCAACCTAACCTAGGAGAGAAATTTAGGTCACCCGTGTCACCGCACCATGGTGGCAGCTGCCTGCAGATGTGGTTTATATTTAAATTTAAGATTTCTTCACAATTGTAATTTATTGCAAGCTGATTTTGTAGGGCGTTCGCACGTATCTCTTGTTCGATTATCCACAGCCACGATCGGCGGCACAGATCACCTAAGGGTAGATGATCTCATGACTTAATACCCAGCCTTATGACATGGTCGGAAAGGAACTATGGTGGAACAAATTACTACCTAACTCAATTCCTTTCAGCCCACGAGGTATTTAGAAAATATTGGCCATGACAGATCACCAAACAGCTCAATTTGCACGGAGGAGGAAGAAGATGTTGATCACGTCTTATCCCAATGACCACTCTATCTATGCTCCCGAAACCTTTAAAATCTTAAACGGAGAACATATTGTAGACTTTATGCTGAAGTCAGCTGATAGTTGGAAAGGAATCTGCGCTCATGTAACACATATTTTAATGGTCTAAGACGCGCGGAGTTTCATAGACGTAAAGCAATAATTAGGAGCCTTTGAGCTAACCAGCGCCGTACGGGGTCCTTTTTTGACAGATCCGTGGGGAGAGTGGTAGCTTGTGGAGTGGTGTTTAGTACGTCTGTGAGTCTACAAGACGTGCATACTGCTATGCCGGTACAGCAGTGCTCACGAGAGTTTCCTTTTCATGGGCGTCATCCCGGAAAAAAAGCACCATGTGTAAGGCGCAGGGTTATAGAATCGATATTGACAAGGAAGTTGAATCTTAAGGTGGGTATTGATCCGGAATGGGTTGATGCGTGACTGCCACTCGGTAGTCCTCTGGGTCAAAATCCCGGGCATGAAACACCAAATCAGAGAGAAAAGTTTTTGTAATGGCTTTTGTCCCTCGGCAGGAAATGGCATACCTCCGAGTGTATTTCTATCATAAAAAACTATCTGTCCTTCGGAGGCGACATTAAACTGTAGATCTCACTCTCTCTCAAAACCCCCTCAGGTATATGTACATACATATACCGGGTGATTTTTTAGCTATTATCTTTTTAAACAGTTGGTTTAAACAGCTGACGCACGTTTCGAGTTTTGTTTCACTGTCAAACATCTTCAGTTTGGTCTATAATTTAACCATGAACCGTCTTACAAACGAACAACGCTTGCAAATCATTGAATTTTATTATAAAAATGCGTGTTCTGTTAAGAAAGTTTATCGCGCGCTGCTTCCATTTTATGGTCAGTTTAATCGACCCACTGAAGCGGCTATTCGAGGTATTGTGACTAAATTTAGAACCAAATTTACATTATTGGACATCAAACCACCAACACGCTTACGTAGAGTGCGAACTGAAGAAAATATCGCAGCTGTATGGGCCATTCTTAATAATGACCATCAAATATCGATTCGTCGCCGTTCGCAGCAATTGGGCCTCTGTTACTCAACAACGTGGAAAATTTTGTGAAAGGGCAGCTGGTGCAAGATCAGCCAGAAGAATTGTGAGAGCTACCAATGTATCCAGAAAAGGTTACAGTTTTAAATAAAAATTGCATGCATTTTTATGAATTTTACGTGTATTTCTTTGAAAACTTTCCAATAGCTCTTAAAAAATCACCCTATACATATACATGGAAAATGATTGAGGGACCTCTCTACATAACACTCTACTATATATAAAATTTTCACTGGGCTTCTGTTAACACAAATTAATGTTTGGATTGATTTGAACAAAAGCAATACAGAATACAGCTGGTTTTCGCAAGCGATACTCTACTCTACCTTTTCAGCCCGTCGTCAATTTTGCATCTAAACTTTAAGGCTAAGAAGAAAACTTTCGCCTTATTTGTTAACTTGTTTGATTGGGCCTCTCGAACCATATGATAGAAATCTTAAAACTGTTATACGCAGACACTTCAAATCATATTTGGCTCCATAACGGACTTTCTCCCCCTTTCTAAGCAAGTCAAGGGGTAAGACAAGGTTGTCTGCTAAGGTTAACTTTATTCTCCTGTACTTAATCGACTTAAACGTTTTCCCACCTGGTGGATTTAAAGTGGCTAATCCTCGTATTAAACTATTAAAGTACACCGACGACTTAGTGCTTTTTGCCAAGCCTCCGAGTGAATTGCGGGATATGATCCATGCAATCCGCGATTAAATCACTCAATGGGGTCTTAAAGTAAATTTGACCAAGTAGAGATGCGTGGCATTTAGAGAATGTAGCAGAATTCCTTCTGCTTATAATTTGAAGTTTGGAGACGAAAATATCTGGGGGTACTGCTTACTTACAAACTCTCTTATACGAAACACTTAAATCTGAAGCTTGATAATTCTAAAACCGCTATCAACGCAACTTGGCTTAAATATATTAATAATCCTCGAATATGCATTTCAACTAAAGTAAAAAGTTTATGATGCGCGCTCAAGGTCGATCATTTTTTATGGGACGCAAATTTGGCGTGTCGACGAACGCGATTCAGTTGAAAGACTTCTACGTTTCTTCATTAAAAAAATAATTTTTTTTGCCGCCAAATTCACATCGCTACAGATTTGCTTCTGCAATATCTACATACACTCTGAGTGCTTTGCCTTGCGGTCACAGGCTTCCGCGCATCTTTGCTGAGGAGACTGAACGTCTCGCTGCTTATTGGGTAACAAAGTGTAAGGATATATCGCTAATGTTAAATATGGAGCCTCTTAATGCCTTTACCTCTGAATCCTTGTCTGGGTACATAAGCGGCAATATTCGTTTGGAGACAATCTCAATGCAGTTAAATCAGAATCACACCATTTGTATGTTAAATTAACACTTAGAGATATTAAATATTTCAGTAATGGTTTTCTGCCTACGCTATTAGCTTAATTTTTCGTGCAAGAGGAAGTCTTCTTAACCTAAATGCGAGACGTTTTTAGAATGTACTTTCTACCGCCTTGTAACTTGGATGTCCTTAGGGAGGCCGCCGTAGCCGAATGGGTTGGTGCGTGATTACCATTCGGAATTCACAGAGAGGTCGTTGGTTCGAATCTCGGTGAAAGCAAAATTAATAAAAACATTTTTCTAATAGCGGTCGCCCCTCGGCAGGCAATGGCAAACCTCCGAGCGTATCTGCCATGAAAAAGCTCCTCATAAAAATATCTGCCGTTCGGAGTCGGCTTGAAACTGTAGGTCCCTCCATTTGTGGCACAACATCAAGACGCACACCACAAATAGGAGGAGGAGCTCGGCCAAACACCTAACAGAAGTGTACGCGCCAATTATTTTATTATTATTTTTTTTTCCTTGAAAACACCCAACACGTCCTTTTAGTGAAATGATGTTAGATTTATCTCATTTTAAAAATATCTTAATTGGGTTCAGTAGAAAAGGAGTTCTGGCTAAGATAATCCGCCTCATCAGAGTCCTTAACAGCAGATGTAAGGCAATGTTGTCGCCTGTCGCCTCTTCTCCTCGACATCGCCCTGGATGTTAGCGGTGGAATTTGTCGAAAGCTGCGACAGACGACGGAGCAGATGAAGATGTCAACCACAGGCTAAACAAAGCAAAGGCGGCGTTCGAGCGAATGCATATAGTATGAGCGAGCTCGGAAATCTCCAGGCGCACTAAACAGCGAATATTCAGCTCATATGTGGAGTCGGTATTGTTGTACGAAAGCGAAACATGGGTTATCTCCAACACCATCACACAGAAGTTAAAATTTCCATCAGCACATGCCTCCGCATCATTTTTAGAATATTCTGGCCGAACACCATCAACAATGGCGCGCTGATCAACGATCAGCGAATGAGGAGTCAATCCTATGGCAAATCAAATGCAGAAAGTGGCGACGGATAAGTCACATGCTTAAAAAAATGCAGATAGCATCGCGAGAATGGCTCTGAACTGGAACCCGCAAGGGAGCAGAGGTCGGGGTTGGCCAAAGATCACTTGGCGAAAGTCGATGCTGCGTGAAGTAGAAGATGCCGACCTCACATTGGACGGCGCAAAAACAACAGCGCAGAACTGTATACGATGGAAGAGTCTTGTCGAGGCTCTATGCTCCCGAGCGGAGTGAACAAGAATATAAAAAAAAATTAGCTTTGATTATAGAGCCTAAGATAAATATTTATCCTGCTGTTTCAAATATGGTGAAATAATTTTGAATAAATGTTCGTAAGTACTCTTTTCAGTTTAAATAAAACATTTTGTGCGTACAGAAGTTTTAATTATTTTTGCATTTTATAATGAAAAACTTTTGAACCCGAACCCCGAATATGTACTTATTTTAAATTATTCCAACTGACAACATATCAATGTTATGGTCGTACGTTCTACTAGTTATAAGTTCCCATTCTATATTCAAAATTATCATTTTCAAATAAAGAACATAAGAACTATAAATATATGTACATATCGATCCTGTCTCAGGTCTCAGCTAAGCTGAAAATGAAACTGTCAGGCACAGAAATGCGTGGAGAGAAAGGGAGCACACATAATTTAATTTGTACTTACTCGTTTCCCCAGCAGATGAACTGTATTGCACAGAAGTAAAAGAGAGAGTTTGACAAATGAAAATCATTGTGTTGAAAATTGATTTAGCATTACAAAGAGTTGATAATTGATTATGTGGAAGAATTGTGTATGTATTGATGTACGAGTATCTACGTTACGTATGTTTTTAACACCTATTGCACTTTCTCGCGCAGTGTTATTGATAAGCCAATATTTGCTCATCATTTTCTACAAGAGAATCAGAAAGTACGAGTGAGTGCCCGCCCGCGCGCACCAGTTGCGGGTAATCATCATTCTCAACTCTGCTTATGTGTTTGTAAATCAATTGTACGAATAGGTATGCATTCTACGCATGCATTTTCTCAGCAAACAAATTCTTTTCGAGTTTCATTTTTTTTAATATTGAAATTAACATTTTTTATTTAACATGCATCGCACTAAATTTTACTCATACACTTGCGACGATAAAAAATATTTGCTAGTATTTATGCACATGGGCATGTACTCGTATGTATTGTATGTGTGGTATGTGCACACACACGCACATACATATATCTATGGGTATGTTCGGCTTTGCTCCCCACTTTTCCATTTTCTAACGAAATATTTGGGTCACTCTCATAATTTATAAGTTTATTTTTCATTACATTGACACTCCATCAACGGCATCGGTGGCTCAGCTATCGTTTGTCATACCAGCGACACGGTGACAAGTGCAACAGAGCTACACAAAGAGGAAAAAGAAAGAAAAATCAAAACAAATAAAAACAACAACGGCAGACTATAACGACTTAAGTACGGTATCATGGTAGCATATGATTTAGTAGTGTTTATAACCTTCAACAAATGATGTGGCATCATCTCTAACATAATCGTCATTATCACCATCAACATTGCCACTATCGACGTCGGCACAGCTGCAGTTAATGTGGAAGTACTCGTACACACACAGTAAGTGATAGCAACGATTAAGATTGGTACTCGTAGTCTCATAGTGGGTCACCTTGCCGACGAGTTATCAGGCAACGTAAAAACAATAAGGAAATGCGGCGACTACTAAGTGAAGCCATGACAAAGTGAAAACGCCCCAACAAGTAACCACCCACAAAGTTACTCGTGGTTTGCCTTTGCTAGGAAGCAAAAAATGTAAAAGTGAAAATTTATGAGCAAAATATTGGATTTTGCTCGTACTGAGTTTTGGGCAAAGTTTTTATTAGAGAATAATAAAAAACAGGACATTTAAGCTCTTCGAAATGAAATTAAATATTTTCCAGAAAGTTGTGTATACCTATATGTATACTATATCTGGGAGCGTGAATCAATTCGCCAAGTACACAAACAGGCGATAAGTTCATGCACCAAAGCTGCAGAATACTAACTTTGCTAAGTACAGCTGGACGGTACCCGTAGCCGAATGGGTTGGTGCGTGACTACCATTCGGAATTCAGAGAGAACGTAGGTTCGAATCTTCGTGAAACATCAAAATGAATAAAAAGTTGTTTCTTATAGCGGTCGCCCCTCGGCAGGCAATGGCACATCTCCGAGTGTATTTCTGTCTTGAAAAATCTCTTCATAAAAATATCTGTCATTCGGTGTCGACTGTAGCTCCCTCCATTTTTGGAACAACATCAAGACGCATACCACAAATAGGAGGATGAGCTCGGCCAAACACCCAACAGAAGTGTACGCGCCAATTATTTATTTTTTAAATTTAAATACATTTTTACCATTTTTCGCTATATGTCTTTAGAGACTCATATCTCCGCTATACGGCTATTTAAAGGTCCAAAAAATTTGTCTGTCTATTAGGCGGGCATGCCCAGCTGCTGGGGTCGCGGGCACACGAATTCAGCAAAGCTGTCTTGGTTAAAAAGTGGAAGAGACAATTTTTAACCTACTGTGCCATTGTCCTTCTTCACGATATACAGAATGTAGAGATCTGGCCAACATTAGACCGTTAACTGGCTCCCGGCTACTTTGAAAGAATCAGCTGATTTGCTGACGTAACCCGGGGTATGACAGCAGTTTGGTTTACGAAGAATCTGAGATTGTGTTAGTGATAAATGAAAAAAATCGAAGCAGCCTCCTGTTATGTTACTTCGTTGCCATCTGAACAACGATTGGCTGGAAGAACGGGAGAATACGTGTGGAATGAGCGGGAACAATTCTGCTATCAAATACGCCACGACGTGGCAGCCGAAGTTACCCTTACAATTTTGCTAAATATTTCCCATTGAGGACAACCGCTAAGACTTAACCTAACCTAACGATTTCGTTCTGGTAATATTGACTTCGAAGATGAGGCACGCTTTGGTATGTAACCTTTTTGATAAGGCTGGTCTCAAGGAGAATTCCGATATATGGATGCCATAACAATTGAGATGAAATAATCTTTTGGACCGAACTGACCCATACAATCTTTGAATCGGATGGTAATTGTGATGAGAAATGAGTTATACCTCAAAAGGTTGGACTCAATTCACCCTTATCCAGAGCAAGCAATCGCCATGCCCGGTTTAACGGGGAAGAAGAGTTTGTTGTGTGTTTTGCGGGATGGGAAGGGTGCCATCCACTATATGCTACTAATATCAAACCACTACTGTCAACAATTGACCAGATGAAAACAAGCAATTGACTGTAAGGGACGAAAATTGACGAAAATTTACGAAAAAAGGAGGTCACTAGGCCGCACACATCTTTAACGACGCGCTAAAAGTTCCGAAAACTTAGGTTTGAGAACCCATAGCATTCATCTTATAGTCCAGGTATCGCCACAAGCGACTACAGTGCTTTCATGCATTTGTTAGCTTTTTTATGCTACAAAAATCGCCTTAGCGAAACTTGAGAAAAGGAGCTGTTCAGATTTTTTACCAGTAAGGGCAAGGACTTCTTCAAACCCATTTTTTTACGGAAGACTTTTATTTAAACAAAAACAATAAGGTGATCAATTATAGGTATACTCGCCGTTGCTGTTTACAACCTCTTCCCACCCCTCGACCAATTTGTTGATGCCCTTCCATCAAAAATCGCCTGGTCTGGTGTCAAAGAAGTTGTTGAGCCAGTTTTTAAGGACGTCTTTGTTATCGAAGGTAACGCCATTCATATCGTTTGATAGGAAGCAGAAAAGATGGTAATCGGTCGGCGCAAGGTCCAGAGAATACGGCGGATGCTGAAGGACGTCCCATTGGAATTCTTGGAGTGCGACTTGTGCAACATGACGACTTGTGCAACATGGGGCCTAACTTTGTCGTGAGGAAGTATGGTTTGCCCATGTCGATCAGGTCCCTTTAGTCGGAAACCCTCATTCACGCGATGTAGCTGGGCAATGTAGAGCTCCTTATTTAGGTACTTGTCGATTGAGGGTTAGAGACCTCGCTGATACTGTTGTGATTTCATGCGAAACGGTTTATTTTGGAAAACTTTTTATGCCTGAAAAAGTGAAAACTCGCTATTTTTATTTCGCTAAAGTTTCAACCTCTATATGATAGTGTGTAACCTGTCAATAATATTCTTGCAAATCTGTTAATTTTATATTCCAATAGAGCCATTCAAAAACGAGCCAACGCATAAACCACACCCTGTATATAAGTTTCAAGAACTTCTTCCAATTTTCGTTGCCATATTTTGCAGGATTATTGCATTATGTGATGCCCTGTCAATGTTATCCACACCCGCACACCATCCAACCTAATAATAATTTGTTCCACAACCCAAACAACCTAACGAGGAGAAAGAGTGAGAGAGTGAGAGCTGTTTTGAAATATGAATACAGTAACAGAATTCATTTACTAAGAATTTCAACCAAGGAGAAAAGCGAACATATTTTTTTTAGTTTTCCAAACAAATTAAAAGCGGAATTAAATGCAGTAGAGAAAATGGGTTAAGGCGATGAAGAAACCGGCCGGCAGCTTCGCTTTTCTTTGGCCAGACTCAACATGAGAGTATATACATACACACATTTGTCATGTATGGTAGGTATGTACATTTGTAAGAGCATTGCTGGAATTAATGTAGTGCAAAAGCAGTGAGAAAATGCTACAGGCCCACATGCACATACACACACACGCGCACATACATACATACACGGAAAAGAAAAGTACACAGCAAACAAGCAAGCAACCAACTTCTCCCATATTTGGTAGAAGAGACGAATGAAAGGCTAAGGAAATGATTTGTAGTACTCGTACAAACAATTGTAAGAACAACAACAAACAAAGCACTAGAAAAACGTCAGAAATGCAGTGAAGCATTCAGCAATGTCTGTTGCATACACATACATATATACCACCATGAGTGTGCATGCATGCCATACATATAAACAATCAAATATTTGCAATAACAACAACGGCAACAATAGCAAACACTTTTCGTTCACAAAGTATGCTCGCAAGCACATATGTACATATGTGTGCTTGTATACATGTATTTATATGCACGAGTATGAGTGTATGTGTATGCTCAATTTCAGCGCTTTCGGCTGCTGCTGCTGCTGCTGCTGCAGCTTCCACTCCATCCGCTCTCAAGCAGCATTGCTGGTCCTACTGCCTCTTCATTCACTGCCTTTATGCTGTTACTGTTATTGTATTGCTGTGTTGCATCGCGTGTTGTTATTTAATCAATTTAACACAAATTCATTCGCATTCATCAGCAGTTCTTCCCAGCGTATTATTTCACGTTTTTTCGCAAATTTTTCTTTCGCTTTTTATAATTTTTTTTGTTAATTTTTTTTTTTTGCGCCCTTTCGCATAATTCATGTGCAATAATTATGATTTCAACTGGCCAAGTTCAGCTGGAGTGGCAACCGTGCGGTAGTAGTGGTGGTAGTGGAGGTGATGGCACCGACTCGTACTTCATAAATATGTACATTCATATGATATGTGGCAAGCATCGTTAAATGTGAAACAAGTTAATTTGTGAAAGAATTCGAAAAAATATATCGTTGACATTTGCGACTGCATCTGGTGAAAGGGTGAAAGGCAACCTAATTCGTATTAATTGGTGTTTGAGAACTTGTCGACCGGAGCAGGTATTTCTGGCTTTTACACCAATTACTTCACTTTCTTTACATAAAGGGACATTTGAAGTACCTTTTTTTAAGTTTTCTGCGATTCCTTCTCGTTGCAGATGTATTTGTATAAAACAAGATGCAAATAGGAATGTGTACTTGCATATACATGAAATCTTATCGAGTACTGCGCTTGAGAAGAAAAAATTTCGCCTTGAATTTGCCTTATTGTGCTCCAAGCAGCCATAGATTACCGCTTAGAAAACCATTGAGCAGCCCAATGCCAGCCTTCCGTTATGGCTTACTATCGTTTCTTTGGCTAGAAATAGAAGTTTTTGGAAAACTATTCTTGATTAATCTCCTGAAGGAATATGGAATGAATAATAATAAATACTATGCTTTACATGAAACGAATAACCGAATAACTCCGCCGTCGATAGTTAAGCCGGATCAAGACTCTGACGACGCCATGGGGCAGATCCAAACTAGTCAACTTCTGAAAGGAAGAAATCAAATCTCTTGGGTTTGCAGGTAATATTTCTCTAATCTGGATTCCAAGACACAGAAACAAAGAGGGAAGTGCAATTGCTGATGAGCTTGACATTAAGGGATCGACGGAATTGGTCTCAGACACTATCCGGTCATCGGCATCCCCCTGACTGTTGTTTAAGGGGTATTGCACAACTTATTTCTCAGAAAAGCGAAGAACAAATGGAACTGCATTTCTTCGTGTGCTTTTTTGAAAACCCTTTGGCCCCAATACAATAAACATAGGACTCAGAAAGTCCTTTGAACTCCTTGCCGTTCAATTCCCAAACTCGTAGCTTGCCGGTCACTGGACGATCAGCACACACACAGAAAAGCTATGTTTACCATTTAGTCGCCATTGACAAAGCAGTAGGGAACTTTCAGAGAAGGTAGACTGTTGAGCACTTCCTCTGCTCGGCGATTAAGATCATTGGGTGCTTCTTTCTTCGACAACCTGGGGCAGTGCGCCAGCCTAAATCCCATCCACCTCGTGCGTTACGAAAAACGCTCTGGCTGGCTGTAGATATCTGCGCGAAGGAACTTTCATAATGGTATCAAAACTGCGCTTTGTGCCTTTGCGTTCGATATGTTCCTGATCCAAAACGCAGAGTCTTTTAAAGCTATTAAAGCAACTCGGGAAATGCTGATGTAGTTCACTTAATACACTAAGGTTCAGCTGCAGTACTTCTGAGTGCATTCCACTCCCGACCTTATTATTTAGTATTGAACCGTTAGTGAAGCTAGCCACTGACCCATTATCCCATTTACATTTTACTGAGATTCGTGTGGAAAAATTATTTTCAAAATAATCTAAATCCTTATGTCTTCCCAGAAGAGTTCCGAGAAGTTCGAGTGCCTAAATCTAACATCTTTCCAAGGTAACAAACTCCTTAAATAACTAACCAAACGGATGTTACCTGTTACGTCCCACCGACTGTCGCAGATCCTCCTGTCATTAAGCAAAAGGGACTGATGACGGGCCACTTTCTATGGGGAAGCACATGGAAAAGGCGGGCATCTCACACAGTGCACTCTGCTCAGCATATGGAGAGGAGGTTGAGGATCACTTTCTGTGCATCTGCCCAGCCTTCGCTCGAATCAGGCTTGAGGTCTTTGGCACTGATGTGTTAAGAAGCAACCACCTTGGCTCCTTGGCACCACAAGACCTACTCAGATTTCTTCGGAGGTCGAGTAGATTTAAAGAAAATTAAAAAAGGGAACCCGAGTGCAGTACAATGAACTTAATGTTGTCTGAGTGCCGTACTTGCTAGTCTGTACCAACAAAAAAAAGTCTAGTTCAAGACGTAATGTCATAGTACTAATTGGGCTGCAAGATTACGCACTCAATTGTTATTAATTTCAGAAATGTCCAGCTAAGTCAAATCCAGTCTTATAAACACGGTTGTCTACCCTCCTTCCCCCAGCTCATAATGACTGCTCAGCACCACATTTTTTTCGTATGGCATACCTTTTCTTCTATATCTTTAGAGCTTAGGCTAGGGAGGAGTCCCCGTTCCCACGTATCTACGAAATTTAATGTAAAATTAACGCAGCAAAGCGCACGCAAGTCACAATCAACTTTTTAATGTCTACAGTCGGAAAAATGTTTATTAATTTTACAGTCTGGTGCAGGTCCTCGAGATATTATACCTACCTTTGTATTATACCCACATGGGACTGAGTAATACCTTGTTTCAGAATTATGCACTCGTGCCTAGATGCGTGTTCCGGTTGTAGGGGTTCCGACTCTTAATCAGAAACTATTGAAAAATTTCGAGTGTACAAGATTATAGCCCACTGAATTTCGATATTATAAATCGCAAGTTTCATGTGGGTAAAAATCGCGTTGATTTCTGACAATTTTTTTACGACGACGTTGAGCATTTTCTTTCGTATAAACAAAATTTCGCCGCTCCAAAGCTGCACTTTAAGAATAATAATTGACAGAACACACACACACAAACTCTAAAAACGATACGGTTTATTTGACCGACCGTTCATACGAGAATTTGAGTCGTCGAATGGCCACCAGGAGACAGCCCCGCTACAGATAATGGTTTGGGCCGCTGTAACCGCAGGTGGGCGCTCTCCAATCGTTTTCATCGAGCCAGGCGTCAAGGTGAATGCGAAATATTATCGGGAAAGTATACTAGCTTTTAAGTCGTGGGCAGACAAACATTTCGATGGCAGACCATGGACGGTTCAACAGGACTCGGCACTGTCTTACAACCAAGAATGGCTAAAAAAGAACGTTCCGAACTTCATAACGTCCTCACAATGGTTATCATATTCTCCAGACGCGAATCCGAAGTATTATTCTCTTTGGACCATTTTGGAGAGCAAAGTCCGAACTATCAATAGGCTCGAGGCGCTGAAAAAAGCCATTGTCCGCGAGTGGGCCAAAATACATGCAATTCACATTCAGGCAGCTTTTCGGCAGCTGCGATTCGTTTCTGTGCCGTCTCAAGGTCATAGTCAAGGCAAAAGGTGGTCATATCGAGCAAAAGTAAATCGATTCTTAATTTTGTATTATTTTAACACATTTTTTACTTTGAATTGAATAAAAACAATTTTCCAAACTAAATTTATGGGCTTTTTAATTGGTTACACTTCTAGTGTCGGACCCTGTAGAATGAAATATATTTTCGAAAAACAATTTATTAAAATTATTTCTTATAAAAATACTTACTAGTACGTAACCCCCGAAAATCGGGTGGGTTTTTTTCCCACGGAAAGTAAACAGCATATGTGACACTTTTTTTTCACAGATCTTTACGTTTTAAAAAATTTTAAGAAGGATGGTAAAAAAAATTTTCAAAGTTCATATTCATATATGATTTGATAATGGCTGCATACATAAAAATATATATGTACACACATAGGATACAATACAAAGGAAAAAAAAACGCTTAAAAATGTATATCTGTGTCAAAAAGTTCGTTGATTTGATGGTTCTTTTAAATGGCGTTGGGCATCGTCTTTTACTATAAAATTTGTCTGAGAATAGCCCAAATACAGTTTAACTTTGAAATAGTATCAAATAAATAACTAATTTGTCTCTCTCTCCTCATTTTTTAAAACTATTTAAAATTTTGAGTTTTGCAAAAGGATCAAACGCACACAAAATTTTTAAATACATACATACGTTTATATATTGTAGTTCAATTGTACCATATATGAACGAAAACAAAAGTGGATGCTTCTATCAATCATATCCAATACGTGACGTTTCAAACATTTATCACTTACTTACCTGCTCTATTCCTCCACTTAAAGTAGGAACTCTTCTACGAACTCTTCTTGGTCGTCCTCTAGGCATATTTTAAAATTAAATATGGATGTACTTTTTTCTTAAAATAAATTCTATTTTGCGTCTGTCCAAAACTCTTTCTAATTTACACTGTACCGTTGTTTTAAGTGAATTGACAAATTTCAAGTCAATTGTCAATTCATACCAATTATTGCCCCCACAACAAAATTTTGAAAAAAATTCGCTGCACCCGTTGGGACTATGTTCATGAATACATATTTATTAGTAAAGAGAACAAAACAAAACAATTATTGAGAATCCAAATGTATACAATGCTGTGCTCATTAGAAAGGGAGCTAAACAAAGCAAACGTACTCATATACATATATGCGTATATTTGTGTGTCAACCCGCTTTGCATAGACATCGCTGTTATAAATATGAAAATTTTGATAACTTTACACGCAAATATTTCATGAACAAATTAACCAATTTTAATTTTTATAATTTTCCGGAAATATGCTCATCAAAACCTTTCTTTTGATATATATTTCATATCTGTACGTGTTGTAGCTTAGTCAGAATAAGCGCCATGTTTTAAAATAATACTATAGATAATACTAACTGTATTTTTGACAAAAAAATTATTAAATTTATTTCTTATTTAAGTTTTATAAGTCTTTTGTTGCGAAAATATTCATTCATATAATTTATGAAACGCACTTTGTAAGTCAGCACTCAACGTGCCGAGCCCTTAATTGAAACTTAAGCTGCTAATATACTTGTGCTATTTCTTAATGGAAAATGAAGTAGTAGTTAATAAACACAATTGAAAATAAAAAACGAAATTAACTTTTCTTCCAACAAATTAATTTTCTTCCGGATTCTAACAAAGCATCGCCTCCACGCTTCGTTGCCTTGTAGTTATTCCCAACTCATAAACTAGCATACTTTGTTGTCTCACCTAATTACATACAAACATACAAATATGCATTAAAAGTATTTCACACCTCACCGCGCGCTCACAACGCTCTTCGTCTTCTTCTTCATCTTTGCAAACGATAAATGTCTAAGCGCATTTGTCTGCATTGACGCATTTTAATTCCTTGTTTTCAAATTTTGTTAGTATACCAAAAATATCGTTGCCAATGAGTAATGTTTCTTACGATTTTATGACTTCTGCACTGAGCGAATGCTGTGCTGTTGTTGTGCTTCTGCTGTTGGTGCTGCTGTCACTTTTCAATTTCTAATTTGTACACAACTAACAACAAAAGCATCAATCAAAACTCAAATAGAAAACGAAAATGAAATTGAAAATCGAAAATCAAAAAAGAGTATTTGCGTTTCTATGCGCTCATGAGATGCCTCATGGATGCGCGGGTGTGCGCCGAATTGAGGTTACTTACTAATATATGCACATGCGTACATGCAGACATATATGTAAGTAAAAAGAGCGTTTATGATGATGCGGGTGTGTATGGGTGGCATTCGATTGATTTTACTTAGGTTGTTGTTGTTGTTGTGGTTGCTGTTGCTGTATACTCCACAACCATTGTGTCGCATCGATATAGCGAATTCGCTCCGCATTGGTGACACTGCTTGAGTGAGCGGCTACTGCAAAGATTGTAGCGTTTTGTTTTTTATTTGCTGTCATCTGCCGCTATTGCCAAGCATTCGTATTACAGCGCAAAGTGTATTATGTTTGTCATTTGTAACTGCATGTGTATGTACATATCTATACAATGTTGCTTTGCCGTTGACTATTGATTTGCGCATTGTTATTGTTATTATCATCACCATAGTTTATGTGCCGCGTCGCGCGCAACGCCGCACCGTTTGCATGAATGTGTTACACACGCCTCAGGCCAAGCGCGTTCTACCAGCGCGCCAAACCAATCGTGTTGATATGGTTGGTCGGTCTGTGTTTTCGTTTATTGACGCGCAGTTTGCAAACTTTGCAGTCACTCAATTCCGGCAATACTTACGCTTATGACTTTGTTTGACAGGTGCAGCCACCTTTGGGACGCGCGCACGTCACATACTATGCGTTTTAGCATCTTCATCTGCAATGATGTGGCGTCGCTTTTGAAGGCGGTCCGTTGCGGCAGTTGACACAAACGCTAAAAGGCATTTGACACGCACTTGGAAGAAAGTACCCAGACGCACGCCTTCGAACTGTAAGTGAAATTGGAAATGTTTGTATGTGAAATTTAATTATGGTTTGCATGTTGAGGTGAGTGAGGCCGCAAAGACGGGTGCGGCTGGATCACTCCATTGGCAAAAATGCGTCAAAACACTAATTTTTCACCCTCTTTCGGTTTCTATTTGTCATTGGATTTTGTTTTTATTGTTGGTGTTGTCGTTGTCGTTGCTTATGCTGATATTTTTATTAGTGTTGGTCCTAAACGTGTGGGCACATAAATATTCCCATTTGCGTGACACTCATAATGTGCACAACATTGTAGCAATCGCTCAAAATCGAAATGACTTATTGTCGCTGTCAACAAAATGAACACTTTGTTCATTTAAACATTTGAGAAAACGATGGTACACCGTTTGACACCCAGAGCTAATCGTTTAAAATGTTGAATATCAATGCTTCGTATACATTTTTTATTTTTTTATTTTGGAATTTTTCTAAGAACATTTTTTTCAGATGAAATAACCCAACATCGGGGTGGATTTTTAGGTAGCGGTTCCCAAACCCAACACACGACGAACAAATCAAACATTCTTTAAGGCTCTCATCACGCTCGTCTTATCGTATGACGCAAAAGCTTGCACGAAAGTAATTTTCGATGTGGCGTCCCTTGAAGTGTTTGTGAGAAAGATTCTGCAGAAGACCTTTTGGACCTTTGCACGGTAGCGACGGCGATTATCGTTTGTGGTGGAACAATGAGCTGTATAAGCTTTACGACGATGCAGACATAATCCAGCAGCTCCTTAGCCTGTTTCATATCATACGAATGAATACAAAAGCTCCGGCTCTGAAAGTATTCGATGCGGTACCAGCTGGTGGTAGCAAAGGAAGAGGAAGGCCTTCACAAGTATTTGGCTGTCTCGGCTGTCTTCGTTGTAGCGCATCCTATTAATACAGACCATGGTTTCCGGTTTTATCTCACAGATGTTTTGCCCTACATTCGCCGTAAAGTCCCGAATCGTAAATGGATTGTTCGTAAAAACCCGCAAAAGATCGATTGGAGAGTGAACTGTGTAGTATGGTAGACTATCTTGCTGAAACCAAAGATCTTCCAAGTCCATGTCTACAATTTCTGGCCACAAAAAAATTGTAACACCTCTTTAGCGCACACCATTCACCGAAATGGCACTTCCAGCAGCATTTTCAAAGAAAAATGGGTTAATGATGTCACGGCTCCAAGCCCCGCACCACAGTATCACTCTTTGAGGTTGCATTGGCTTCTCGATGATCTCATGGGGATTTCCCGATACTCATCTCCGGCAGTTTATTAAGATAGCCGCCGAAACAAAAATGCGCTTCGTCATAAAATGCCTCAGTACTGTGGAAATGAGGGATCTTCTAAATTTTTTTAAAAGTACACACCGGTTTTAGAAGGGATAAGGACAATTTCTCCACGCGGCATTACAATGGGCCAAGAGCCTGTGTAAGTCTCATAGTTAACAACCACTTCAACCTAAGGGTATAGAGCAAGAAAGAATAACTGATTACTTTAAGGTGGCGCAAAATTAATCATGCAGTCTGGTCTATCTTTTTAAAATCCGCGGTTCGACTGGCGCGCTTTGTTAAACTCGGCCAAAATCGTGTAAGCGGTTATCGCACCAATTAAGAAGAAGTCCCATTGAGGTACACAAAAAGTTAATGGAAAATTTATGGTGTAGGTTTTTTAAAATAACACGTATTCCAGAATATATTCTAGAGCTCCTACTCAAAGAAGATGTTGATGGCCAAATCAAAGCGTTTACTCCCAAACAACACACGAAATACCTTGGCGTAGTACCAGAAAGTAAGCTACTGTGGAACCGAAATATGGAAGAAAAGGTGAAAACTGACAATAACGCCCTCTACGCATATAAAAAAGATGATTCTGGCGACCCCCATCTCTGATGCATTGGTGCTACATTGGCATCAGTCAGGCTAATTCTACTCTATGGTTCAAGATTACTATCGAGAAAGAAGTATGGCGTAAGGGCTTTAACTCCAAATAGAAGACACTTAACTCTTATGCGGATGGTTCTAAAATGACTAGTGGAGTAGGCGCTGGGATATACTGTCCAGAGTTACACTTCAGGGAGTCGTAGAATCTTCCAGCAGTGTATTCCGGGCTGAGGTTTCCGCAGTTGAAAAGGCAGCAGTCCCAGCTTGTCATACTACTGGGGCCAACTCCAAGGTTATCTTTTACATAGACAGTCAGGCAGCCATTAAATCGTTTAGCATATCGTCCAAAACCGTGCTTCAGAGCAGGGAGGCAGTTGAATACCTGGCGGCGAATTCTGTGCTACATTTTTATTGGTATTCCGGTCATAACGGCGAATAACGGGGTCTGTCCACCTTCAGATCTTGTGATCAATGTGATATATTATACAACGAACTGGACAAAAACATGGAATCTCGGACAGCGAGGAATGCAGAAAATGTAGAGAACAGAGCTCAGGGGAAACTGTAGCATATATCCTTTATTATTCAAATTTCAGCCGCAATTTGGAAATGTCTCCTTAAATTCGCATAGTAACAGGCACCGTGCGGGTGGACTATTTCAAAACGCATAACCAATGACCTCCATCAGGTATCGCTATGCGGTCTATACGTGACTGCAACTCAACCACTTCAACCTAACCGAAATCTAAGCTATTACTGAGTAGCAGCCTCGCGTAACTGGGCAAAAGTTTGCAGAGAAGTTAAATGTAAAATCAATTAAAATTTCTTTCTTGTCATACAGAATACTCTTTACATTATCATAGCGACATCGTGAGGCATCTCATTAAATTAATTCGTAGAAAGTGAATTTCATACACTTCAAATATGTACATACATAATTGATGGGCTGTCCAGATTAGCTATTCACAGCAAAAGCTTTTGCGCCCAAGTGTCAATGGGCTCACTGGCATTTGGGATTCGAAGATAACTACGTGCATACATAAGAGTATTTGAAATGGGGCCCTAACAGCGCTACGCTTCAATTTCTCCCATCCCAAACGATGCAAATTGAACGTGCACAGATTTGTATTTGTTTTTTTTTTTCAATTTTTTTTTTCTTTTTTATTTAGTTCTTACTAACATATAAACATGTGTATGTACTTATGTTCAAAATATTTATACCCTTTGCCATTATTTACATGCCTTATTATTATTATTTATTGTTGCTGACAAACACTTTTCTCCCATGAGAAAGTGGGTGTAGTTACGCATCACATAAGCACACAGAGCAAACAATCACTTGTGCGAGTAGACAAACACTTGACTCCCCAGGCACAAAAAGCGACTTGCCCTCACCAGCACCTACCACATCTCTAGCAGATGCCATTCAAACGATGCGCCATAGGTGAGTCGGCGCATGCGCAACTACTTTATACAAAACTACTATTTAGTACAAATGTATTAGAGGGTTAAGGGAGAGGTGTGCAGCTACATACATACATCAAGAATGGTGTTTGTGTTTTGGCTCATGCTGTAGTTGTTTTTGTTGTCAAGTGTTATTTGTAGGTGCTGCTGCTGCTGTTGCTGCTGTTGGCTATCGACTGCCAATGCTATTACCAATACTTTGCTTTGAGTATTTGTTATTGGCTTGTAGGTACATACGTGCATATGTATTCACGATATGTTGCCGGTTAAAAGAAGAAAGTCGCAATGGAGGCACTGCGACTCGGCTTGTAAATTGCAAATTCAAATATATTTTTTTACATTTCTACATTTCTAAGCGCACATGCATACAACTCTAGATGTATAGGGTGAATCTTTGGTTGGTCTCTTTGAATTTATTTATTATCAGTAAAACAAAAAAAAAATAATAATAATATACAAGGTGAAGCCCAAAATAAACAAGACTAAGCTAAAATAGACACGACCGGAGCTTTGATCTGATAACTTCGAGTTTATTTATTCAAAATAGTCCCCTCTGACCTCGATACACTGTTTTGCGCGATCTAAAAGCTTTTCGAAAGAGTGTTTGAGGTCATTCACCGGAAAGTAAGGTGAATTTGGTTGTAAAATGAAAAATCTTTATTTATTCTTGTAAATCAATTTCATCCCCTTCAAAATAATCCCCTCTCGATGAAATACACTTATGCCAACGATTTTTACAATCCCCGAAACATGCCACATAGTCCATTTCCGGTATAGCCATCAGCACCTTCTTCGATTTAGCTTTTATCTCCTCAATCGACTCGAAACGCGTTCCCCGGAGTGGTCTCTTGAGTTTTGGGAATAGCCAGAAGTCACACGGAGCCAAATCAGGCGAATACGGTGATTGCGGAACGATATGCGTGGAATTTTTGGCGAAATACATAGTCACGAAGAACGAGTGCAGTGTGAGACGGTACATTATCGTGATGCAAAAACCAAGAGTTGTTGGCCCACAATTCTGGTCTTTTTAGACGAATTGCTTCACGTAAATGACGCATAACGCTCAAATAATATTCCTTATTAACAGTTTGGCCAGGTGGAAGGAATTCATAGTGCACCACACCACGAAAATCGAAAAAAACTGTCATCATGACCTTTATTTTTGAACGACTTTGACGTGCTCTTTTCGGTCTGGCCTCGCCTTTAGCACGATATTCGCTTGATTAGTCGGTTGTTTCAGGGTCGTAAGCATAAATCCAAGTCTAATCTCCCGTAATGATGCATTTGAGCTTGTCCTGATAGTCTGAAAGCATTGTTTCACACACATCAACGAGACGACTTTTTTCCAAGAAATTGAGAGTTTTCGGTACCAAACGAGATTTGACTTTTCGTAGGCCCAAATGGTCTTTCAAAATGGTTTTCACAGATCCTTCTGATATTACGATCATATCAGTAAGGTCTTTATCAGTCAACCGACGATTTTTGAGCACTAACTCCTTCACTTTATTGACGTGTTGGCCATCTGTTGACGTTGATGGTCGTCCGGAGAGCTCCAAGTCATCAACACGTTCTCGACCCTATTTGAAGTCTTTGTACCACTAATAAACATTTTTCTGCGACATGGTCGAGTCACCAAATGCCTTCTGCAACATGCTAAACGTTTCCGCAGCCGAAATTTCATTCCGCAAACAAAATTTGATGGCACTTCTCTGCTCAATCAAATCAGACATTGTAAAAATCGAAAAATGCACTCTTGGTCGTTTGGTAAACACAAGCGTAAATATATTACTGATAATGACATTCTCATGAAAGTTGGCCCAGATGTTATTAACAGTGCTGCCAACTCATGAAAAAAACTAGAGCGAAATTTTAATCCCGCGAAGTTTGACAAATAAATTCAACTTACTCTTTGCCCACGTAGTAAACATGCTGACACTTTCAAGGCAATAACTTCGCTTCCGCTGAACGGAATGTCACCAAGCTTTCCCTGGAAGTCAGCTAGGGATGTAACTTCAAACGCACTAACTCATTAAAAAGAGGGCGCATCAAATACTTTTTTATAACACCAGTCTTGTTTATTTTAGACTTCACCTTGTTTATACATTTTATTAAAATACTTCTATTAAAATTATTATATTTGTTTGAAATCCATTATTTTCTCGGTAGCTGGCCGTAGTGATCGATATCTTGTAAGGTATTGATCAAACAGTTTAAAGTTTATGCTCGATGAAAATGCTCGAGTGAAATGAAATTTAAAAGGGTCGACCGGTGTAGGTAAACGCCGAACACAAACCGTGGCAACAACGCGCTCTACTCCGAGCGTTTATCACCTGCACAAACGCAGCGATTCCAGGACCGCAGCAACGGCCCACATTACCGCAAGGCCATACCAATAAATCCGGCGCCAGAATGGATAGCACTTTATAGTACGCACAAGCACTAGCCAGCAAACGGAAATAAGCGCCAAAAATGAAGCACAAAAAATTGGGACCAAAAACCGCCACAAACAGTAGGCACCAAGGAAATATAACGCCAAAAAGTAGGCACCAAAAATATATTTCCTACAAGTTTGCACCAACAAACAAGGAAAAACTCTGGAAAAATAGCCTAAAGTGTATATAACATATATACGAGTATAAGATAAAGCTCTCTCTCTCTGTCCTTTTCCTCTACGTTACATCTTTTTTCTCTCTCGCGAAACGAAAATGCCCAAAACGTTGCATGGCCTTGAAATTTTACTCTCCATTCTCGCTCGTCCATCGACGCCTTAGAAGTTTCACTTCAAAAATTCTTTGTTTTTGTTTGTTCCATTCAGTTGTGAGTTACAGGGCTTTAACGATGGAAATCAACAAAGAGAAAATTCGGTACATTTTACAGTTTTTCTTTGATAAAAGCGAATATGCGAAAATGCAAATCAAATTGTGAATAGTGGTACCATAAGCCGATACTGTAACAGTTAATTACGTGCAATTTTGGTTTCGTCGATTCCGTGCAGACATTTTTGATATGAAAGAAAATGTCGATGTCGAAATGTCGAAAAAATCGCAGAAATAATCGAAGGTTATCGGCATTGCAGTAATCGTAACATCACCCAGGAACCAAAGATCGACCAGAAAACAGTTTTAAACCATTTGCGCAAACCATTTGGATTCCAAAGGAAGCTCGATGTTTGGGAGACACACCAATTAACACCAAAAAACATGATGGGTCGAATTTACCTCTACGAAGCCTTCTCGAAACGGCACGAAATCGAGCCATTTCTTAAACGGATGGTGACTGGGGAGGAGAAATGGGTCACATACATCAATATTGTGCGAAAACAGTGGTGGTCAAAGCGTGATGAAGCAGCTCAAACGGTGACCAAATCAGGACTAACGCACAAGAATGTTCTACTAAGTATTTGAGGCAACTTGAAAGGTTTATCATAATGTGTTGTTTCCGCATGGCCAAACACTAAACTCAGATCTCCACTGTCAACAACTGGACCGTTTAAAGCTAGCGAATGACCAGAAACGGCCAGAATTGGCCAACAGCAGAGGTGTAGTGTTCCATCATTAGGACAACACAAGGCCACACACGTCTGCAGTTACTCACCAATAACTCCGGGAGTTTGGTTGGGAAGTTTTAATGCGTCCACCATATAGTTAAGACCTGGCACCAAGCGATTGCCACCTTCTAATCTCGTTGCTAAACTTACTGAGTGATAAAAAATTGGTATCAATAAAAGGTTATGAAAATCGATTACTAGCCTTTTTCGCCAATAAGCACCAAGGCTTCTATGAGAGCGGCATTATGAAGCTACCTTTGAAATGGCAACAAATTATGCAATAAAACGGTGCATATTTGAACCAAATCGGACAATGCGAAGCAACTTAAATAAAGTTTTGAATTTTACGCAAAAATAATGGATTTCTTTTTTTACCATTATTTTTATGAGTATTTTACTTGTATTATTATTATTCTATCATGCTTTGATACTTAAAATCACATAATAATTTTACACTGAGTGCCATTTTGCGCCCGAAAAGGAATAAACCACTCTTTGGGCCCCCCTTACTATATAAAAAGATGCATGGAAATGTGTATGTGTTCAAACACTTTTTTGCTGTTAAATGATCAGTTCGCAAGATCTAAATAATAGTAGCCAAAAAAAAGCGCTAAAGTAATAATATGAGTACTCGTATCACTACCACTAAAGCCAAGGCCTTCAAGAAATCACAATTAAATTTTGCAAATGGAAAATGAAAATTGCTATTCAGACTCTTGTTAAGTTTTGATTTTTATTTGCTTTTTTCGTCATGTTTTTCAGCATGCATTCATACACACATACATACATACACAGCTCTTACATTTCAACTCGTAAATAGGGTACTAAATACTTGTAAACCTGCTGCGGCTAGAATTTTCTACTTTCGTTTAGGTGATAGCTAATGGAATTGCCTTGTTCAAATTACCCTGACGAACTTACTAACGCACAATCAGGCAAGAGTATATTTGTATGCAACAAGTATTGCATATACCCACGTATATTTCATAGGCGTACCAGCTTTTTCTGATCTTCACAAGCACCTAAATATTTATGTGCATACCAAGGTTTTATTTATTCTTTTCTCCGTGTTTTTGTTTTTTTCTTTTGTTTTTGCTCGTTTCGCTCATTGAAAAGTGAAATTCTGCTAAGCTATTTATTTCCGTTGGACGAAATAATGCGTAAACGACTTTTATTGCTTTTCTCAATTTTTATCGCCTTCAATGACTTTAACGATATGCTCTTTCGCATAGTTAATGCATGCCATAAATTTAATACTTCTACATATCTCGTTAGCGACCTACCTAATAAATTAGTGTGAATAGCGCGAAACATTAAGTTCGCTTTGATTTGGAGAATTATGTGCATAGCATAGCTATGTATGTGGACAGCGTCTATAGAGTGACATATCATTGAAGAATTCATTTCGGTTGGCTGATCGACAGAGCGCACTTCGACATGCGTGCCTATGATCAAAAAATCAAATCGTCATTTTTCTATTCGGGTTCTATCTTAAGGTGAGTAGAACACTTTGCTATCATTCATGTTTCAGGCAGCACTTCAGAGGATTCCCACAATCGGCTGGCGTGGCACAGACCGCAGCTTTCTTTTTTGCCGTCTTTGAATTTTACCAAATTCAATGGCGCTCATAATTTCTTTCTTCAAGATGACGCCTATTCACAATTATGCTGGAACCTGCAGCAAAGCCCAGTGATGGTGGTGGCTTGCAAAGATTAGTTATGCTCAATTTGCTAAGTTATATTATCTTGCATTTAGTTATGCTATTACTACTGTTGGCAAAAAGGTGAATTTATTTGTCAAACTTCGCGGGATTAAAATTTCGCTCTAGTTATTTTTTTCATGAGTTGGCAGCACTCTTAATAACATCTGGGCCAACTTTCAGTAATATATTTACGCTTGCGTTTACCAAACGGCCAAGAGTGCATTTTTCGATTTTTACAATGTCTGATTTGATTGAGCAGAGAAGTGCCATCAAATTTTGTTTGCGGAATGAAATTTCGGCTGCGGAAACGTTTAGCATGTTGCAGAAGGCATTTGGTGATTCGACCATGTCGCAGAAAAATGTTTATAAGTGGTACAAAGACTTCAAAGAGGGTCGAGAACGTGTTGATGACTTGGAGCGCTCCGGACGACCATCGACGTCAACAGATGGCCAACACGTCAATAAAGTGAAGGAGTTAGTGCTCAAAAATCGTCGGTTGACTGTTAAAGACCTTATTGATATGATCGGAATATCAGAAGGATCTGTGAAAACCATTTTGAAAGACCATTTGGGCCTACGACAAGTCAAATCTCGTTTGGTACCGAAAACTCTCAATTTCTTGGAAAAAAGTCGTCTCGTTGATGTGTGTGAAACAATGCTTTCAGACTATCAGGACAAGCTCAAATGCATCATTACGGGAGATTAGACTTGGATTTATGCTTACGACCCTGAAACAACCGACTAATCAAGCGAATATCGTGCTAAAGGCGAGGCCAGACCGAAAAGAGCACGTCAAAGTCGTTCAAAAATAAAGGTCATGATGACAGTTTTTTTGATTTTCGTGGTGTGGTGCACTATGAACTCCTTCCACCTGGCCAAACTGTTAATAAGTAATATTATTTGAGCGTTATGCGTCATTTACGTGAAGCAATTCGTCTACAAAGACCAGAATTATGGGCCAACAACTCTTGTTTTTTGCATCACGATAATGCACCGTCTCACACTGCACTCGTTCTTCGTGACCATTTCGCAAAAAATTCCACGCATATCGTTCCGCAACCACCGTATTCGCCTGATTTGGCTCCGTGTGACTTCTGGCTATTCCCAAAACTCAAGAGACCACTCCGGGGAACGCGTTTCGAGTCGATTGAGGAGATAAAAGCTGAATCGAAGAAGGTGCTGATGGCTATACCGGAAATGGACTATTTGGCATGTTTCGGCGATTGGAAAAATCGTTGGCATAAGTGTATTTCATCGATAGGGGATTATTTTGAAGGGGATAAAATTGATTTACAATAATAAATAAAGATTTTTCATTTTACAACCAAATTCACCTTACTTTTTGCCCACAGTATAATATGTTGTGATGTGTTATTAGTTGTTATTTCATGTTATGTTATATTGTGTTATGTTATATCTATGCTGTGTTATGTTTTATTAAAGAATATATATTGTTATATTGTGTTATGTTATTTTATGTGATATTATGTGCTGTTATGTTAAGTATGGTTTTCATATGTTCCACTATATTAGACAGTGTTATGTTATGTTATGTGATATGTTATGTATATTTTTGCTATGTTGTGATGTAGTTCGTTAAGATGCGCTGATAAGGAGGCTGCATTCATATTGTATTACGGTATGATATGTTCCGCTATGTTATGCTGTATTATGTTATTTATGTTTTTGGTATGTTAAGATGTAGTTCGTTATGTTGCGCTGATATGGAGGCTGAATTTATATTGTATTACATTATGATATGTTCCACTATGTTATGTTATATTATGTTATGTTTTGTTATGCTATATGAAATATTATGTTGTGTTGTAATTTTTTATGTTACGTTAATATGGAGGCTAAATATACATTGTGTTATGTTTTGATATGTTCTCCTGTGTTACATTGTACTAAGTTATGTTATAGCGTCTTATGTTGTAATTTATTTCTCTATGTTATGTTGTGTTATGTGCGAAGAGCAGACAAATCGCATGCATCAGCCCCCTTGCAGGATATGGTCGGATGAGAGCATGCCAAGCGACTGGAACCTGACTGTGCTTTACCCAATACATAAGAAGGCTAATCTTGAAATCTGCGCAAACTACCGTGGGATAAGCTAGACTAAAATCGCATGCAAGGTCCTGTCGAGCGTATTGTGTGAGCGGATGAAGCTCATTCTCAACAAACTGATTGGGCCGTATCAATGCGACTTCAGACCTGGTAAGTCCACCACAACAACCACAAAAGAAACCTGCGTTCAGGCTCTCTACCTATGATGTATGGAGGTTATACATCGCTGATAGTCTCCATTACTCCATTAAGAAGTAAATTGAACTTCGAAAGGGTACGGTAATGTCTTGTGCATTACCGTCTTGTCTGCGTATGATATGGTCGTGAATCGTTAATTGTTGTCGGTATGTCTGAGTCGATCTCCTCTAGAACACTGTTTCATGTTAACTTTAGCACTTGTCGGGAAGTTCGGTGTGATCAGACGCGGCACAGGGCGTTAATATTATTTTGCTCTACCTGCCGGTACTGAAACAGCTCTATGGTTCGCCTTTCTTTGTCCTGCTTGTGTAGCGCAGGCAATACTTGCTTGGAAAACTTGCATGCAACATCCAGTTAAATTAGTCTCACTTGGCTGTCTTCCAAGGATAGTCACATTCATTGGCAACTCCATTTTGAGGATGCCATCGTACATTGCGTTCTTAGGTCCATCGTCGGTGTCGTATTCAAGAATCCTGCCATCGAAATAACTCCGGATAATCCGAAGCTAGTACGAAGGCACTCCAAGACCACTCAGTGCTGAAAGAATAAGCGTCCAATGTGCTGAGTTGAAGCGGTCTTTATATCCAGCGCTATGACAGTGCAATATTTTATAGAGCCGGATGCCCCTCCTGTCCTGTTAATAGCCTCGCTCGCTATTTCGACCACCAGTCGAATGGCGTCGGCAGTGGATCTTGCTCGCCTGAAGTCAAATTGTCGCTCCGCAAGTCCAGTTGGCCCCTCTAGGTATTTCTGCAACAGCTCACAGATGATTCTTTCTAGTACCTTCCCCACTGTATCTAACAGACATAAGGGTTCAAAAACCACCTTTCCCAGCAAGACAGGGCATGTGGGTTGGGAGGATTTGGTCCTCTCACTTTCTTGATAACTGTTCTATACGCTTTACCTCATGGGTCTGTATTTGCGGAGTTTCTTAATTCAATAAAGCAACGGGATTTGCTTTGCTGTATTGCCTGTTGCAATGCGTGTCGCTCAGTTTAATGGTGTGGAGTCAATTAAGAGTAAGTATAGCGGCGAGTGCCATTCGACCGATTGCTCACCAATGACGCGTAGCGTCTTCGGTTTATCGACACAGCTGTGTTGGCGGCGGAGTCCAACTTTCTCATCTCTTAAAGAGCTTTCGACGTGCTTTAATCTTCCTTTCAAGAGTTGTTGCTAGTATTTTGTGGGCAGTTTTCAGTAGCGTTAAGCCTCTCCTGTTACCGCAGTCCCGTAGGGCGCAAGAACACAAGTTTGACAACGATGCTTTTGGTCCACGAAAGAGTCAGCTGCTCGTTGTTCTACACTGCGGAAATATATTTATTTTTTAATGAAAATAATTTCCGATACTTTTTAGAATCTCACATCATAATCAAATTTTATAAATAATATATTTTCAGTTACGCATTTTTCCACCGTATTTCAACAGCATTGACAAAAACTACTTTATTAACTTACATGCATAATTTGATTGCATGTCGCCAGAGAACAAGCACTAACCCAGCTTCGGTTTCTTGGGAAGCTCATGCATAGCTTGAAAATGTGTGCAAAAATTAAGAAAGAGTTGGCCGTAAAAAAAGTCGTCCTTATTAATATTATTTATACTGAATTTTATAAATCGAAGCAACAGCTGGAACTCGAATTAAGGGAAGAGATAACTGTTTATTAGAAAATGATTTAAGTCCTCTTCAATGATATGAGGAAGCAAGCCATGAAACCCACAATAGCTGCCTCTCAGCTACTCACCTATGAGCACAAAAAGTAAGCGTACCAGTACACGCGCGTACCAATATTTGTATTTGGATTTGTATTTATATTTACCTACACGCAAATATAGATGCATGTGTGCACATAAGTACGTACATATGCACAAGAGTAAGATAAGTGCGTCTGCGCCCATTAGCTTCAAGTTCATGGCGAAATCGCAGCGGCAATACATTAGCCAATTGACATTTCAGAGTGCCACAACTACCGTCAACAAATACCAACCACTTCCCTCACTACCTATACTCACTATGTGCGCCATATCAATGAACTGCAATAAAAACAATAACAACAGTCACAACAATAACAACAAATGTGAATGTGGACTAGTCAGTAGATATCCATGTCCATGTATGTTCCTACATACTAAACATTCAAGGCGACGTAAAAGTTGTCTCGGTTGCACACCAAAACCTGTCATCATGTCACTGCAGCACCAGCACCAGCAGCAGCCGCAACTACCGCAACGACAACGACAGCAATTGCCTCAAATGTGGCAGTGACAGCGCCAAGTTTTTCTTTCTTTGCCTCATTGCGTATGTGCGTTTACGCATGCGTCGCGGCATCGTTTTTTACCGCTTTGCCTTTATCGCATGGCTGGTCGTGCGGCACAGGTTGGATTGGTTTGATATGGTTTGGTTTGCTTTTGATTTTTACCTTTTACAGGTGCTGGCAGCTCGAAATATGGGTTAGGAGGTCTTAAGTATTTGTATTGTTTTCTTTGGCATGTAGTTGGCGTCGCACGCCACTTTGAAACGCTGACCACTGATTGGAGGTTTTGATTAATGTAATAAGAAGAGACTCTTAACGTATTGATCCGGTGTGACCCTCAAACAGGTTTTCAATATTCTGCTTGTCAGAGGATTTTCCCTTTCGTGAAGCGTGGAATGCAAGCAATGGCAGGTACACAACGAACAACTTTCTTTTGTTGCCAATAAGATTGAAATTCCTGCACAACCCGGAATATTAAACAAGTACATAAGTTACTGCTAGATAATCGACGATTTAATTGCGTTCAAAAGGGAAACTGCGGTGTACTTCTAAAATGTGCTTTGCTAAATCTTCTTCGCTATACCCACTTTGCATATCCAATCCACATTCCTTGCCTGCTTTAATTATTTTCATTTGTTACCTACAGTTTAGCAGCAGGAAAAATTACTTTCACAGAATTTAATATCATTAAAGTTGTATTCATTTAGCGAGTGGTGGAGGACATAACCACAGCGCCTCACTTGAGCGTGATCGCGGAAGCCAATAGAAGTTGGTCTGTGACTACTAACTGCAGGGCCTCCAAAGCGCTCTGGCCAAAACTGAACCTTTAATCGACAAAATATCTGTTTGCATCCAACCGAGTAACTACCAGCATCGCCATAGGTGTTATAATGGCTCACTGCGCTATTGGCACCCTAACCAGTAGAATGGGTGTACCGCACAATGACTTCGGCTGGAGCTGTGGAGATGAAGAAGAAATTTAGTCGGTGCAACACCTCCTCTGTGACTGTGCTCCACTTCAAAAAAGCCGTGTAATATCCGCCAAATATCTTGGTGATTCTTTTTTTTAAAGATCAACTAAGTTAAGCAATAATGGGCCTTAGAGCCATCGATTGTCTTGTCAAGTAACCTGGCTAACCTAGCCTAGCCTAAGTTGTAGTCAGTATTTTACTTTTTTTTGTCATTTCACAAATCAGATATTTATACGGAAACAGCGATCACCAATTATGTAAACTTGTATTCAAAAAACGTGTGCCGTAAAAATAGGCTCAGAGAGAGCTATTGATCCAATGCTCAGTGTTCAGTGTTGAGGTTTAGTTTTGGCTCAGTGACTTTTTGAATGTCACGACACTAATCCCCAGGTGATTCTTAAACTACACACATATCTCGAAAAATGTATCCTTTTATTCGATGAACAATCGGGCCACATTTCTGCTAAAATGACAAAATTCGCACTCGGCAAGCAATGGTTAAACTCTGAGTACATTTCTGCTAAGGTAAGGTTAGGTTAGGTTTTTGTGGTAGTCGGTTTAGATTAGCCAACTCAATGAGACCATGTGGGTCCGTTGAGGAACCTCTATGTAACACGCGAACCTCAGTAGTTATTCATCATGTAACCATTTAGACGCTCTGATGAAGCGTAGGACAGGGTCTTTAGTTTCGTAAGAGAGTCAAAATAGTATTTTCCTAACAACCTTGCTCTACTGCTAGCTACGGCTGGACAATTACAGAGGAGGTTTTCTACTATTTCTTCCCCTACCTCGTTTCTACAACTTCTGCAGTATTCCTGAGAAAATTCTCCTAGCCTAGAAGAGAGCCTACCAAACAGCCAATGACCGGTGACACAAGCCACGACCTTCGAGTTATTCTCCCTTGAGAGGTTGAGCAATTCCCTTGAGCTTTTATTATCTTTTTGCGGCCAAATTACCCTGGTTGTAGCACAAGTATTTTCTTCTCTCCATGACCTATTGGTCTACTGGAGAATATTAATTTTTATCCTTAATCGAAAAGTTGTCATAGGAATTCCAATATTGCCTCTGTTTTCAAGCAGTGGAAGTACCCATTCTGGCTAGCTCATCAGCCTGGCAATTCCCTTCAATGTCTTTATGTGCCGGAACCCATATAAGGATGACCTTGTCTGACTGTCAGGCTTTCCTGAGTAACCTTTGATCTGAGTATAACCGCCTCCGTTGATTTGAGTGCCGCATGACTATCCGAGAAGATATTTATCGTAGTTTTTGTTACGGCGTGTGTGTTAAGGTACACAGTTACCTCCTTTATGGCTAAGACTTTTGCCTGGTAGACGCTACAGTAGTCCGGAAGTCGGACAGATAATTCTAGACCTAATTCTTTTGAAGAAATTCCATAGCCTACTTCGTTTTCTAGCTTGGATCCATCCGTGTCAGCATGCATTTCCCCTCTTCTCCATGGCCTTAAGTTTAACACTCTCTGATGTTAATCTTGAAGAGCCTGTTGAAGATGGGTTTAGCGAAAGAGTAGATTTATCGATAGATCGATTTCTTGATTATAACTATTCATAGTAAGT
>JAYXIM010043967.1:0-38003 GCA_037575425.1 Anastrepha fraterculus
TTAGGTTGATATGGTTGCCCAGGGAATGGGCACACTTGGACGAAGAAGGATTCGTCCTTTGTGATGCCATTATGGAGGGGTGAGGCGTTAGAGAAAGACCGATGGGATGCAGGGCGAGGGCGGGGAGAGATGGTGCTGGGATGGTTAGGGGCGTGCGGATTACGAACGATGACTATGTTTGCGTCGACCGCTTAATGCTGCTGATGAAATTCATCAGATTTTAAATGTCAGCACCAGCAGGCGTGGCAAGGAAGTAAGAGCCAAGATGCCTAGATCTTAGCCCCGCCAGAGCAGGGCAGCTAAGGAGAAGGTGCTGAGATGATTCCACCTCATCCTCCATACATTCAGCGCAGAAAGGACTCGAGGCGATTCCAAGTCTCACAGCATGCATTCCTCGCGCATTGTGTCCTATGAGAGAGCCCACGAGATTAGAGAGCTGATATTTTGTCGGCCTCAGAAGCTCGCCCGAGCGCCTCCGGTCCACACGTGGCCAGAAGGGTTTCGCGACCTTACACATTTGTGTACTTGCCCAGCGCTCGCTGAGTTGGTGCGATGCCCATCGTTCCAGAAGCAGATCGCAGGTAGTCAGGGGGATCTCGATTCTCTCCCTTCGCGGGAAATCCCCTCGCATGTCCCTTGTCTGGCCAGCTCATCTGCTTCACAGTTTCCAGCAATGTCGCTGTGACCAGGAACCCAGATGAGGCTGATGTTAAAGAATTCGGACGCAGTCGAAAGCGAGGTCAAGCATTTCTTGGCCAATTCCGAATGCACCGTCATAGACCCGAGGGCCCTTATTGCCGCTTGGCTGTCGGAGTAAATATTTACTTTCTTGACCGTTAATACGCATTTGAGCAGCCAATCGGCTGCCTCCTTGATTGCGGCTACCTCTGCCTGGAACACACTGCAGTGGTCCGGTAGCCTGAATTTGAGTCTGATGGGGAGCTCCTCGCAAAAGACTCCTCCGCCAACCTTTCCTTCCAACTTCGATTCATCCGTGAACAAGTTCACCAGGCCCTGCCGCCAAGTGTAGCCCTCCGTCCACTCTTTCCTTGACGGAATATAAGTGAAGAAGGTTCCGGTTGGACTAAACGAGGGTATACACTGATCCGTTGACAGAGGGATGAATTCGAAGTTTCTGAGGATGCTTGAGTGCCCATAAGTGAGATTAAGCTTATAGCTCCAGCCCCTCAGTTTGATTGCGGTACGCGAAGCGGCAAACCTGCCTGCGATGTCTACGGGTACCACATTTAACTGAACTCTCTCCAGCTTCTTCACCAATGTCGTCTTCTCTAGTGAGTTCCACCAGACTACGACTCCATATAACAAGATAGGCTTTACAATAGTATTAGACTATACTTCACAGGAAAAGCAGTACAAGTTTTATTGAAATCTACAAAGCGGTCTTTAAGTTACAGTGATCACAAGTTCAAAAAACATAGTTTTGAGAAAAACGCATTTGAAGTTTTGCTATCGATTTATGTAGAGTTATACGAATTATTTAATTACGTACACTGTGTCATCTATTCGTTGGCCACATAATAGTTCTTAAGCCGTCACAGCAGCTTCCAAATTATCGATTTGCTGTTGCCTACCTAGCATTTTACCTTTCTTGAGTGCTATCGTTAGTGCGCTTATCTGCACTCCGGAGCGCCCGAGCGCCCGTTGTTAATTGTTGAAGAACTCGAAAAGTATTTGTCGGATTCACTTCAAATTTTCACACAATATTTATAATATATTATAGTTTAAGAAAATGTCAAAATAAAATCCATTTTTTTTTTTAATTCTGACTACCCCTAACCCCTTAACATAACATCACGTCGTTAGTTCCTTCACCGACTGTTTCGTCGTCTTCATTGCAGTCTTCTTCATTTAAAGCTGTGATGGCAAATAAGGTCTATTGCTCGATTTCAGATTGGGAGACTTGCTGCAATGCTTTTACTTCCCGACGCAAAATTGCAATGAATTGAATATTGGATGCATCATCAGCTAAATGTAAACTTAACTTCGAAAAAGGCATGATATCGTCACAATCCCAGTCATCCGATTTTCAAACAGTTTCTGAAACGTTAACTGAATTGAAGCTGCAGTAAGAGCATCCCATGCAACAGCTAAAAAAGCGAATTGCATTTTTCAGGTCGATATTTCGCAGTGACTCATCAATAGTTTCTCCACGAGCAACAATGGGACTTAAAAAAAAATGAAAAACGATATATAAATTTAGGCTTTTTATTTAACTGCTTTTACATACAAAAATGAAAATTTTTTTTTTTTTTCAATTTTAATATTTTTAATTTTTAATTTATCTCAAATTGCGTCCCATTTTTATTGCTTTGGGTTTTTATGCTGAAATTAATCGATGCGGTAGCAGCTGGTGGTAGCAGAGGGAGAGGAAGGCCCCCTCTGCTTTGGAAAGATCAGGTGGAGAAGGGACTTGGCTTCACTTTTTGTGTGGCGCCGGTTAGCATGAGTAAAAAACGACTTGCGCGCTTTGTTAAACTCGGCTAAAATCGCGTTAGCGATTATCTCGCAAATTAAGAAGAAGAAGAATATTATGCGGAGAGTGATGATATGATCGGAGCATGACCTATTAGTGCCAAACCCGGCTTACTGTTTACGTAGTAGCAGTTTAAAATGCTTTTGTATTCTATTAAGCAGGATTTTGGGAAAAATTGTGGATGAGATTCTGATGCCTCTATAATTTTTGCAAACGGGAAGGTAATTTTTGTTGGGACTTTCACTAATTTACCGGTCATCCATTAGTCAGGCAGTTTCTCGACGCGCTAATCGCATCAAAGAGAGGCGCTGACCCAGCTCTGAGCTGTGAGGACTTCAGAAGGGATCATATCACCGCCCGAAGCTTTTCCTGGCTTGAGCTGTTTAATGGCTCGTTCTATTTCTTCTAGAGTTGGAGAAACGGATGATATTGATGAACAGCTATTGGAGTGTACAGATTGTATGCCTGTTAAGCTTTAACTCTTCTATTACCTGATTGGATTTCTTGGAAAAAATATTTTTGAAAAATAATTTTATCTGTGAAAACCTCGATTTTTAGAGCTATTCTCAAGTTTACATAAATATTAATATTTTTCCCAAATATTTTGGCGAAAGTCTTAAAATACCTATAATAAAATGTACAATTCCGATGGAAAAGCAGTATATGATTTTTTTTGAATGGAGAATGGTGCACTCTAATATTATACATTCGGTCAAAAAATTTCGGGAATTATTTATTAAAAAGCGCGCATTACACTTATGTCTCATTTTTTTGCCCCGATCTGGCGCCCCTCAATGTCTTCAACGGATGAAAACGTCGACAAAGTCAAGAAAATGGTGCATGAAAACCATCATTTAAGTCTCACGAATCAATTCGCAATATTTTACACCATCGCGTGGCTGCTCGACTTGTTCCAAGAAGGTTGAATTTTTTTCAAAAAATTCATCGGAAGAAGGTGGCCGAGGACATGTTTGACCAAGTGAATTTGGACCCACCGCATCATAACAGATGATACAATGTGGGTTATGAGTTTGACATGCAAACCATTCAACAGGCGGCTGAATGGCGCTATCCACATGAGCCGAAGCCCATAAAACCACGTCAAAGTCGGTCAAAAGTGAAATTCATGCTACTCGTTTTCTTTGATTATCACGGTGCTAAGCACTCGGAGTGCATTCCAAATGGTACCACGGTAAATAAAGAATATTATTTGGGAGTTATGCGACGTTTGAGAGAGAATGTGTGTAGGAAAAGGCCCAATTTGTGGAAAGAAAACTCATGGATCTTGCACCATGATAACAGACCGTCTGACAGGGCTCATATTGTGAACACTTTTTTTGAGCAACAGCTCGACAAATATCATCGGACAACTACCGTATTCACCGGATTTAGCCCCCTGTGAATTTTTCCTTTTCCCAAAACTTGAATTGCCATTCCGCGAACGGCACTTTGAGTCGATACAGGCCATTAAGCAGAATTCGCTGAAGGAACTGAAGAAGATCTCTTTAAACACATTTAAAAAGTGTCGTTAGATGTTGTTTTCACATAAAACTCGTAAAAATTTAGATTCTTTGAGGCAAAATACAGTTCTCGACAATTATGTGTGAAAAATGATTTCATTTAAATGTCTACCTTGAGCACGTCTACAGGTGAAATTTGACAAACAGCCAATCAATGAATGTCTAATTGTTGAGAACGTCGAGTTGCCGATTTTGAAGGTTGTTCAGCAACACCTTGCCCTACAGTAGCAATATTCTCAAGGGAACTTCCAATATTTGGTCTGCCGACTCATTCGCACGAATATATCCACCAAAAACTTACGAATTTTGCGAAGAACGACCATCTTCATAATAAGTTTAAATATTTTTAGCGTGTTAGTCTAAAAAAAATTATTCGTACATCCGCTAGCTTGACAAATGTCAAATATAGCTCCTCAGACTCATAGTTAGAGCATAGGGCGTTCGTGTGGAGTTGTCTGCCTCCCATCGGACGTGGGAGGGGTAATACAATACCACTCGCGGACCAAAATAGGCAAACACCAGCTTGGAGGTACGGATAGTTCAACTATCACCAAGCTAGGGTAGGAAGGCTAGCAACCTACTTACCTAAAACGCAATATGCTAACGAATCGACAAACAACCAGCCTCGGATAACAAAACAAATGTCAAAGATTACATAAAGAAGGTACACTAGAAATTATTCACTACTGACACCTTAAAGCGCCACTTTTGTCAGACCCTTAAGTTCCACTTTGGACACAGAAATAGACAAAAATTGAAACTTTTCCTATATCAGCTTTAGATGTGAGGATTTACTGGTCAAATCTAAGCGCGGCATAATTGCGACTTTTGATTATAGCAGCAGCAGTGGATAATAGGTGATTGCAAGTGGTGATTTCGGGAGAAGTTTTTCTGTATTTCTACGCGCTATCACTTTTTTGCGCTATTCACATCACACTCACACTCATACGCGCACTCACGCTTAACGTTAGTTAGTTGATTTGTGTGCATTTTCGTTTATTTGCGCATTGGAACATTTTCAATTTGCACTTTTCATTTGAGTTGAATTGCTGAGAAAACAGATTCGAAAGTTCAATTTCATACGTTAAATACGGGTGTGTGTGTATGTGTGTGTGTGTGGAGGTATAATCTCTTTTGGCTTTTGAAGTGCGTGCTACTGTCACTCGCCGCTGTCATTGCGATTGCTAAGTGATTCGCATTGATTGTCACTGCATTGTCAGTGCTTTGTTATTATTGCAATTTTTTGTGTATATTATTTGTGCAATTGTTGTTGCTGTTGTTGTGTTATTATAGCGCTTCTTCGCTTTGCTGGAAAATTGCATTTAACTTAATTCCCATCACGGCGGTGTTCGCTGTGACAAGCCAAAGTCGCAAACTCTGCGACACATCTAACCAACTCTGCCAAGCTCCACGCCGGCAATCAACGGGGCTTTTCGTCTTCACTCATCCATTTATCTACTATGCAATTGGTCTTTGGCCGGCCAGCAACGGATCTTTGCTCATCTGTCTACTTAAGCGTCATCGTCATATCGTCACTTTGTTGCAGCGGCGTCAGGTATTGTGTTGATTCGCTTGTTGCTTGCAGTGTTGATGTTGTTGATGAAATCTTAATTAGTCTGCCCCTTCCTTGGCTGCCGCTGGCTGAAACAGGCGCTTTATTGGGGTTGTTGTTGTTGTTACTGTTAATATTATTGTTTTTGTTGTTGCCGCTGTGTCCGCTGTCTGTTTCACCGCTTGACACAATCTGAAATTCTTTCACTTTCTAATTGCAGAAAATTACGCATTTCAATTGTCAGGATTAAATTTTACTTTTCTACATAACTTTCAGATTAAAAAAAGGCTTAAAAATGAATTAAAAACAAATTCAGACGATTTAAAGTGAAGCGATCAGTGAGTTAGTATAAATGACAATTTTAATGTAATTACTGGAGAGCGAGCTCGAAAGTTGTGAATAATTTTTAAACTTTCTCAAATATTTGATTAAAAAAAACATAAGCCAAATGGATTCATTCTGAATTGGGTCACGAGTGAAAATGAAAGCAGAAATATTGCAGAAAGTGTATGCAAACATATGTATTGTGAATCTCTTCTTCATATTTTTCTTCTTCTTTATTATAGGATGTCCAACACTCATTCCATTATTTGCGAGGGCGTCCGGATGGCTTCCTAGTCATCGGCTTTCCCGTCATTACTGATTTAGCCAACCTGTTGTCAGGCATGCGTAGCTCGTGATTTTTCCATTCCCTTGTTCATTTTCGGCTCCACCTAACAATGTCTTGAATGTCGCATATCGCTTTAATCTTTTTATTTCGCATAAGATCTCTGCGAGTAGGTCCAGTGATTGATCGCAACGGCATAGGTGAGCCGGACCGTTTGTGTCCATTCGGACGACATGACCCAGCCAACGAAGCCGCTGGATCTTTATTCACTGCGCTATGTCTATGTCGTCGTAAAGCTCATACTATACAGCTCATCGTTCCATCGTCTGCGATATGCGCCGTCGCCAACGTGCAAAGGTCCAAAAATCTTCCGCATACGTTAGGATGGGCGTGATGAGATCCTTGTAGAGTGTTAATTTTGTTCGTCGAGAGAAGACTCCGCATAATATTACATTAGAATAAATCAATGGAAAGCACTCGGATATTTATGTTTGTTTTATCGATCGAAATTCTATTTGGATTTCTCATGTCGCCATTGTTATTTCTTTTAGTCCTCGACGATGTGTTGAATAGTACGCGAACAAGCAAACATGGAGTGCACTGGAACTTGTTTGAACACTTAGAAGAGTCCGTCAAAAGGTCAGATCTGCAAATAAATTTGGACCACCTCAGTGCTATCGTAAGTGAAATTGGCCTTAAAATACACACGAGCAAGACGGAATTCATTTCAAATTGTACGCACAACGAGGCTCTTGGTTTATTATGTATAGAAAAGAGAGTGTCGTGAGACGGAATTTTGCTACCACGGAAGTAAAATAACACCAGCAGGTGGAACGATTGAAAACATCTCCCACCGTATCAACAAATCTCGTGCTATGTTTTCCCAGTTGTACAACATAAGGGATTTCAAATTCCATATCAGTCAAACCTAAGCTACAATTCGTAATTCCAACGTGTTATTCTAAATCAGGAGTTGCTTAATTCGGCCAACGAACTCTCAATGCAGGTACTCATCAAACGCAAACGAGTTCGCTGGATAGGCCACACTTTGCGCAAAGATGCGGGCGAAGTATGCAGAACTGTTCTACGGAGTTAGGATCCGTGGCAGACTAAAAACCTCCTAGCGACGCGTTGTAGATACGGACTTATCAAACTCAAATACTATCTCTTTAAAACAACTTATTTTACAATCGGAATAACTTCAATATTTTTGTGCTGTCCCTACGCTCCCACCGTAGTTAAGGAAAGTTATATTAAAGTACATACATATATTATACAGGCTCCGGCTTCAAGTGCCAATTAAAAGGCATCGTCGCGGAACGAAGATGTCAAAACATGCTGCGATGGCAATGCCGATGGAACACTGAACCGAGTGGCGGATGGACGGCGAAACTCATTTCATCAATAAGCAAATGGGTCCAAAGGAGCTTCGGAGAACTTCTTATCTCAGTTCCTTTCGGGACACGGATATTTCCGGAGATACCTATACCGCAAGGGCAAGAAAAGCGATCCCAAGTGCATGTACTTCGAATAGCCGACAGCACTGATAGATGGCTCACGGAAAGAGATACTTTGAGGAAGCAGATTTGCGACATCTCGCCGTGAAAAATATTCAGAAAAATGGTCGAAAGCGAACTCAACTGGAACGCGGTAAAGAGATACATCGCGGTCGTACTACAAAAGAAAAAGATAGACACCGACACAGTGAAACAAAGCAAAGCCTCAAAAATAGAGAAACAAAAAGACGAGCATATAGCATGAAAGCTGGCTACAAATACGGTGGGCCCGATGTGCGTGAATAGAATTGGTTCCTTACGGATGCCATTCTGGGCCCTCTCGAAGTAATGCAGAAAGTAGTCCCGAGAAGGGTGTACCCCCAGAAGGAGAAGAGGTATTGATCTAGTGGCCACACCACTCAACGCAGTAGACGACGGTCGCTGTAAGTGCCAAGGTATTTTGAATCCTACCTACACAACAAAAAAATAAAATATGATTTATGTATTATTTAATAAATTAAAATATTCAATAAAAACATGAGATTTTTTGTGCAATTAACAGTTGTGCAGTTGTCGTAAATGCCCAATGAAGTGGTGTTGCAATTAAGTACATTAAATGATATACAAGAAAATCTCTATGAAAAAACTCAAAATATGCTTTGTATATTTTAATACACGTGAGCTAAATATTTATCTACATACATACATACATACATATGTATGTATATCGCTACAGTATCACACAAATGTAAATTTGCATCCTGAGTCAATCGCAAACTTCATCTCGAAAGAGTTTTTTTTATAAATACATACATACATACATTCATGTACATAATCGTATTTATGGCCCTGCAAGACGGCTGAATATCAAATAAGTGCTTATATTATTATTACGAAAAACGCTTAGTGAACTACTCATTTTTGTTCTAACCTCGGGAATAAACTGTGTGCTTTTCGCCTGTCATTGTGAAGTTATATCTCTTTTCCTCTCATAGCAACTCCATTGCTCTATAAAGGTAAAGTAACTAATCATTTTTTATGCTTACAATATATTTACTGACGACCAAAAACCTGCTTAATTACAAATACCGCAATGTCAAAAGTGCTTAGTAGTGCTATGTAGGGTGCCCATGCATGTGAGGTGCACCAACACATACTCATTTAAATTGAAAATGAAAATTCGCTTAACTTACTTAATCTGTAATAATGTGTTTTAGCCGACTGTGCTGCGCATTCTCCTGTAAAGTGTTAGGAGATGCTTCGCAGTCATCAAATCGGAATGCTTCGGATGACCTGCAATCTGCAATCTGCGGTGATGCTTGGGTAAATGTGGTGGTGCAGCGGTGGCTGGGTGCGTGACGATATCTAAAAATATTGAAGTTGAAGGCAGCAGCGAAATTCTTAATTAGAAAAATCGCAACAGCGGAAGCGTTAGCGGCGGCACATTGACAGCCTAATGCTTAGAGCCCCTTTAGCTGCTGGAAGAGTGTGCAAAAGAATGTGGCGCACAGTGAGCATATCCCAATGAATAAATACCAAAATTTTACTTTCATTTATTTTAGTGAATACAAAATAGAAAAATTTATTTTTGTTCACTGCTCACAGCTTTTTCTGCTTTTTCCGATATGGTACCATCGGACAAGTACGTATACGTAGAAGTATTGCACAGCCGCATTTCTCGATATACATATCTCAAGCCTGCGACCGTGTCTGGCATGATGGGTCTTGGGTCCCATCTTTTAAGACCTGTTCTTGCTGGAGTACTACACATAATGTAACCTTAAGGGCCCTTAGGTCGATAACTCCTTGTATACCTGTATGTATTTAAACTTATGACCAAAAACTAGAATACATTGAGCTGAAAATAATAGTAAGCAGGAATTTATTTGTGATAAACTGTTCATAAGCGCACACACGCCCTCTGAATTTCACGCATTTTCCTCAGCACTCGAAGTACTGTGGCCTTCCAGCATGCAGCTCAAGTGAAATGGCATGCGAAAGAAATGCTGCTTCACTTTTATGACGAGAGATAAGAAAGCAGCAGGCAGTCGCAGCCAGGCCATGCCATCACGTTTGGTATGTCGGCAAGCAAGTTCTGGCGCGCTGCTTAGCCAGGGTGATCGTACACTTCACGCACTTCCTAGTCGCTTCACAAATACAAACGAACAAAAACAAATGTAGATATATAAGTATAATATTTCCATTGCCAATATGTATGGCTACTTAGCCGAAGCGCCACAGCTCATCTATCTGCCCTGCACTTTGCTTAATTTCACAAATTCTCGGCTGAACATGTTGTGAGTGCTATAAAAATTTTTCAAAAATTGCTCAATGATTAGGTTTCAATTGAAAAAACGAGCATGAGGAACAAAACAAGAACGAAAATGAGTAAAAAAGAGCATTTGCTAAGTATCATACATTTAAAATTAAAAATAATCATAAATTTTATTATTATTGCGTGCTTGATGTTTCAGCGTTGCTGTCAAGACGATCTATAGGAAAAATGAGAATAAAATAATACTAAAAAAGTACATGAATAAATAGAAAAATAGTGCATGTTTGTGTGTGTGTATATATAAAAGTGCCCTGTAGGAAAACACGTAACTAGTGAAATCAATTTCTATTCAAAATTAGGATGATTTCGCTAATTTCGAACTAATTCTTGGCGACATCTGGCTTCAGAGTGTTGCAGTGTCAGATCCCAAAAGTAAACACAAACAACATATTTCTTGAGGTCACGATGGAGAGAATAATTAGATGGTGCCTATGGTGGTCCCGTTACTTTTCTCTCAGCAAAATTTGACAATAATTTTCATAAAGTCAGACTAGTCCATTTTCGTAGCGTGAACATAAAACCATCAACAAATCCACAGATGTATGGCGAAATTAGCTGACAAGACAGGAGGCTTCCTTTAGAGTATCCGAAATGATAGCAGTGGGTTGCCCCCGAAGCGTTTACATAAGGTAGGTCTTTTCGCAATTCCAGAAGCAAGCTGTTGACATATGGACCAACACCGATACCTACAAAATAGCGAAGGAAGCGTGGCCGAGTACAACAAGTTGAGAACTGTCAAGCTGTTACGAAAGCCAAGAACAGACATCTTTAGAATTATGTACGTCAACAATAACCGGCCATTGGCCTATTGGAGACCATGCTAGCAAGATGGGGTGGCCGTAGAAGCTGCAATCAAGAGGATTCTAGGGAAACAGTCTTCCCCTATCTGTGTGAGTGCACAAGTCTGGGTGCTCTACGACATAGAATGCTGGGGAGTTTCTCAATGAACAACTTGGTAAAAATTGCAGGAAAGAAAATAGATATCATAGGTGGATTTATAGTCAAATCAAGATGGTTTGTCTAAATAACGACAGTGGTTCTACTATTGGTGTGCTAAAATGGCCCCTTTCGTGCTAATTGTGTATAATATAAAAAATATATAGAATCGAACCTAAGACCAACCGAATTATATGAAAATCTGTCATCAACATTAGTCAACGCACTCAAATCTTGGCACCCGCGTCACCTTATATTTATAATTTAAAATAAGTAGAGGGCTTCGTTTCAACCGAATCTCTATTGCCAACAAGTGCTGCATTGGATTGAGTAGGCAATCAGACGTCAGACCTCTCTTGACGTACAAGGCTCACACTTTATAGCTGCCTTGGAAGACTAAATAGTGCTTCGGCTGGCGCTAAAATTGCTTAGCCGGTTGCTGCGCCTATAAAGAATAAGAGGAATAATACTCGTATAACTTCATGAATTCAAAACTATCTGGAGAAAAATCATGCAGAACTTACTTGAATTCATCCTTCAAATTTGGCGGTAGCCATCGGTGGATAATTGACGTTTCCTGGGGATGTACTGTGGAAAAATACAACAGTTGCTTTTATGGAAAAGATAATGAACACGTTATAAGTTCCCCAGAAGTGAACCACTTAATTACTGGATGGATTTTCCTACTGGGTAGTGCCCACAGATCGGCAGCGGCACCAAGGCAACAACGACAATCACTACAATAATACATCAAAAAAGAAAAATACAGCAAAAGTCAATCGTCGGGAGGTGGCGGGTGTTCTTATCCGCAATTTCAATTTTTCATTTTTTTTTAATTGCTTTTTTTCACTCCACCAACGCTGCTTCCATTTACAAGTGGCTGGAGCTCAGCAACGCGTCACCGCTCAGTATTCAAAAATCGCCGCCAGTTTGCGCGTCGCTGCCAATCGTGAATGACGAGAATTTCTAAATATTTGTTGTAAATGGTGCTAAATATCAAAATAGTTCTGTGTTTTCTGTGCGTGAATTGAGTTGTTAAATTCGCAATTTCACCACCTCCATTTGGTGTTTAGTTGCAGTTTTTATTGAAGCGCAATGAATTCGTTTTGTATGACTACAAACAAATAAAAAGTAGCAAGAAAGTGAAATAATAAAGAGTTGAAAGAATTTCAATAGAAAATTTTGTCTTTCATTCAAAAACGAAAAACTTTACAAAAGAATGGCAACTTGGCATGCTGCAGCATTGCTCTTCTGCTTAATTAATTTATTAAGTTTTGAATTCGTCTCACCTTGGCTGAATTTAAACAGTTATGTGTCCAAGAAGCGCACGGATCTAAAGAAACGTTGTCCAAATGTGAGTTTTATTTCTTTACTTGTGTTGTGTTATCAGTTGCGTGGGTGTGTATGTGAGTGTATGTGTTTTGTTGAACGGAAACTATGTTGGGAGCAAAACAAAATGAAAAAAAACTTTATCAGTATTTCCTGAGGCATGCAAGGAAAATCGTACACAAAACTGTATATGATAAGTTACTTTTAATCCATTTAGTATTTTTTCATCAAAAAATGCAAAACAAACAGCAACGGAAAGGAATTCTTCATCATTTAAGTCCATTAAAACATTTAACTACTAACCTAAATCTATGACAATGCGAATTGTACGCCATTTAAAGCAAAAACTTCGCTCAAAACAGCGTTTTAAAAATTATGTAAATTTGAAAATGCTTTTTTCTAAAAACTCTTTTTAATCCTAAGAAGGAAGTTATTCAAGGCTAATTATAAAATACTTGAGACTGGGTGAAAGACTGAGAATCAATTTTTTATCGGTTTCTATTTAAAGTTTGAAATAACTTTTCTTACTAATCTTTGATTCAGGAATTTAAGAAAATTCTTTGAAGGAGTTGATGTAATTCGGTAGTTGCTGAGGTATCCAGATTACAGGGCCTTTCTTTCTACTCAAATGTGCTGCTCAAATAGATTCGTAATGTGTTTGATATCCAATGATTCAGCTGGTCACTTCAAAGCATCAATATGATTTTCTTTCACGCAGCACTTCGCTAATCTTAAAGTAGATTTTGTATCATCCTCAAACCGTCTCCTATATTTTAAGAGCACAATGTTCTACTGCTTGTTAATCCATTAGTGTGTCGTTTTCATATACCGGCTCCATATCAGCATTTCCGCGAAATGGCGTCCATACCTTGAAATTGCTAGCACCTCATATTTGCTGCTTATTTTAAGGCTTCCAAATATATTAGGGCATAATCATAAAAAAAAAATAATAATTGGCGCGTACACTTCAGTTAGGTGTTTGGCCGAGCTCCTCCTCCTATTTGTCGTGTGCGTCTTGAGGTTGTTCCACAAATGGAGGGGCCTACAGTTTCAAGCCGACTCCGAACGGCAGATATTTTTCATGGCAGAAATACACTCGGAGGTTTGCCATTGCCTGACAAATGTATGCCAAGTGGTGGCGCAAAATTAATCATCCAAATTGGTTTCGAAATAACTTTCTTTAAGGGGGTAGTATGGTTAATTCGGTGTAAAACAAGCATATTTTTCGAATTTTTTTTTGTCGACACAGTTGATTTATTCAAAATTTTAAAATTACTTCATTATAGTCATATTTAAAGAATATTGTGTGAAATTTTCATTGATTTTTATGAAGAAATGAGTTGGTGGCAGCGAATCTTCGCGGACGTCTCATAAAAAAGTTGTCCCTCAGAACTCATTACTGGATCAACTAAAATCAAAAAACCAAATTGATTTCATCAGCTAATAAAGTTTCGCAGGTCACAACGTCGATTTTTTTTTTTTTTTTTTTTTTAATTTTTTAAAGCGCTTTGAAGTCAAAACACCGATTTTTCATAAAAAAAACTTGAAAACTTTGTTGTTTTAAAATATGACAAAATTTAAAAAAAAAAAACTCGACGTCATTACCTCGTGAATAAAGTAAAGAAACAAAAAAAACCAAATTTGAAAAGAATCGATGCAGTAGATATGAATCTACAGTGGACACCGACCGTAAAAAAGGCAAGTGTGAGAAAAACGCGTTTAAAGATTTTCGGCAGCGTGAAATCCGGTTGGAGAGGTAGATACTTAATCCTTTGTGTCTTTGTCAATTTTAATCTAATGCACTTCAAACTTTCACACAATAATGTTAAGATGTTATAGAATAATTTAAAAAAAAAAAAAAAAAAAAATGGAAAAAAAAAATACCATACTACCCCCTTAAGGGGTTACGCCACTCTAGCTACTGTAAAAAAAGCAGTTTTTTAAGGATTTTTTTTACATTGAAAGAAAGGTGCTAGGAAAAAACTTTTTAAGTATATTATTAAGCATGTATTTAAGTGTAATTACAAATATTTTTATTGAAAAATATTACAAAATGGCGCCTTTGGAGTGAATCTCTGAACGCGTCCTGCGAAAAAGGCACTTCACGGCACGCAGTACAACTGACGTAAATGTCCACCTAAACCAAATTAAAAAAATTCTTCTCAATCGACGTGAGTATAGCTGTAGAAATACGTACGGGATTTTAGAAATATTGAAATTTGTGTATTTTGCAGATGTTTGAAGTCAAAAGTAGAATTTTTCATCTAAAATGGAATCGTTAATTGTTTATAAAAATTTTTATAATTAATTAATAAAAAAATCCGTACGTATTTCAGTGCGGAATAATGTTCTAAAGATCCTTGTACAATTACAAGTGAAAATATTAAAAATTGTTTGTGTTATGCTGCGTGCAGTTAAACACGGTTTAAATTTGAATAGTCGTGTCAGAGACGTCAGAGGCGCTCGCGCAAAAGTGCGAAATATTAGAGATAAACATTTTTTTCACGCATAGGACTTTTTGTTTTATATTCTAAAGAGTTTAAAGCATCTTTTAAGCAAAAAAAAAAAATTTCGATATTTTGAAAATCCTAGAGTGGCCTAACCCCTTAAGCTCTTCTTCTACGCTAATATTCTTATATTGGTTTTAGAAGACACACGGGTGCCATATGTTGATAGCACTAAAAAATACATACAAAATAAAACAATTCTAATTTCTAGTCCAAATTCGTTTCGAAGGCAGTCTTCTTATTTTATTTTCTATATTTGTTTTTCATTTTTTGCATAAAATGTAATTTACACCCTAATCTGACTTTGCGAAAAGGCCTTGAGCGAAAAGGCCTTATAAGAAATTGTTATGCTCCACTGCTCGTAAATAAATTTAATATGTATGTACGTACAAATAAAAACAAAGCTAGGCAAACAACATAAGAATACATTTCGATTCAATTACCTACATATATTCAGCCGAGATCAATTCACGCCAATTCATTAATTATATATATATGTATACATATATATGCATATACTTATTTATATAATTGGCGTTTACCCACTTTTTGGGTGTTTGGCTGAGCTTCTCCTCCTATTTTTGGTGTGCGTCTTGATGCTGCTCCACAAATGGAGGAACCTACAGTTTTAAACCGACTCCGAACGGCTATTCATTAATTACCTAAACTTAATTTCTTGTACTGTTTGATTCCTGTTTTATATTGTATTTTGCACACTGTCGTTTTTTTATCGCAATAATGTCGCATTTAGTCCGCCTTGCACCAGAGCTGTCAAATATTCGCTTTCTTTTCTCAAATTTTTGTACTTACACCAGGCGAATGGGCGGCATTTTCTACACGCTTCAAAAAGTGAAGGTGAACGTTGCTCAGCTGATTTTGCAGCTTCATTTGCCAACCTCCTTCACTTTATGAAATTATAGTTGTAGAGCAAAAAATTAAAGCGGAGATTCAGCAATCAATAGCTTGCCGGGTCTATCAGGAGTGTGAAGAGAACATCAAAGGAATGTATAATTCTTATCTTCTTGATGATGCATGCTTCTTTTCCGAAATAACAAACAAATCCTTTTCCACTTAGACTTTCCCTCGAAGAATAATCCTCCCCATGCCTCTGCTACCACCAGAAATCACCACTTTCAGAACAACCCGTTGGAGCCCCTGGATTTTAATCTGTCTTATCTTATCTGCAATATTTTCAGTAGATAGTGTTCAAAAGGCCATATGTTACCACAGTACCTTTCTTTCAAGGACACGAATAGTTACCTCATGCCAAGTGTTCTTCATTAATTCCTATGAACCAAACAGAACGGCAATCCTAGTGCTGATTCTTTGCTGGATTTTAAGATTATTATTCTAGGACGTTGTGAATTTACGAATCTATTAATTTTCACCAGCGACGAGTCCGATGTTGCCTAGTTTAATGGTGGGCCTGCCACCGTCCTTTCCGTTATTGATTGGATTTCCGACATCCGAAACTGCCTGAACCTTCCAAAACTACTTGAATTTCCTCTAAGCAGAAGACGACAAGCCAGTTATGCAGCTGAGCACTCGGTCAACAGGGTCACATCTGTGAAAACAGGAGCACTCACGGCAAATCAGAGGTTTTCGATAACTTTAAAGAGGATATTTGAGACGGATCTAAAGCCTTGATCCCCAAGAGCGAAGACAAAAATAATTAGAGTAAATGCAAGCAACGAAACCAGCCTGTACCAAGAGCCTCTAAAATGCTCTAGAAGACATATAGAACTTTAAATATCTAGGAAGCAATTTCGGCGTTAACGGAGGAACTGCAATTAACATACAGCGACGTCGCAGAAAGTCCAGAAACGTATTTGAACAACCGGGTAAACTGAAGAGATCCAACTCAGTACTCTTGTCCACAAAAATACATGTTTCTAATGCTTGGTTAAATCGATTTTGTTGTACGGATGCGTGACCTGATCAACCACAAAGCCAAACGTCAGAAAGTTGCACACTTTTGTTGATAGATGCCTCAGGCAAATTCTGGGAGTATGGCGGCCAACGAGGATCTCGAATGAATACCTATGGGAGCGCACTCAGGAATTGCCGGTGCATGGGTCATACATTGAGAAAGAGCACTGATGTGGTGTCACACGCAGTGCTGAAATGGAATCCACAAGGACCACGAATCATTAACTATTATCAGCGAATCATCAATGAGCCAATTAAGATATCTACTAATTACAAGCATGTCATAATAGTATACTAATTCTAGGACGTGGACTCTTGGATTGAATAGAGAATATATTTACTTTAACGATAGAGTTGCCATATTTTCAACCTTCTACTAGGCCATTTGTACACGTCTTTTATCGTAGATTTTATCTGAGTTAAGGGTACGCAGTCGTATTGCAAGCAAATCAAATTCAGATATGAATTCAAGCCGTTTCCTTTCATGCTATCGAAAACTTGACTTGTGCCGACACTTTTTACTTCTAGAGCCGAGTGCACTAGTGCCATTGCCTGCCGAGGGGCGACCGCTATTAGATTTCTTTCTTATTTTCTTAATTTTGGTGTTTCACCGAGATTCGAACCAACGTTCTCTATGTGAATTGCGAATGGTAGTCACGCACCAACCCATTCGGCTACGGAAGCCGATTTCAGATTTAGGTACTCGTAAATTCTTGGCACTCTTCCACATACATATAAGGAGCTAGATTACAGTGCTGCACAAATCTGTTTTGAAAAAAGTTTTCCAGTAAGATGCGGATGGGGTAACGTTAAGGTCAGTGGCTATGTGCACTGATGGCGCAAAACTAAATAATAAGGTCGATATTTACTCAGAAGTGCTGCATCTGAACCTAAGTCTACAGCTACCTGACTGCTGCAGCGTCTTTCAAGCTAAGTTAATAGCTATAAAGAAGGCTGTGTTGTGGGTCAAGAAATCGCCTGTTGTAGCACAACCGATCACGGTCTACACTCACAGTTAATCTGCCTTAAAATCAGTACATTACTACTTCTTCCAAAGTAGCAATTAAATGTAGAGCTATTCCTAATGAGATGGCTTAGCGGTGCACCACCAACGTTGTCTGGGTTCCTGGACACAAAGACATTCCCAGAAATTGCATCGCGAATGAACTGACTAAGAGGAAGACTGATCTTAAATCAATCAGTTCAAACCCTTTATCCTCGTGCAAGCTTTGGATCAATTTGGTTTACATTGCGCAAGCCAATAATTAATAGGCCATGGGGCACACTTGGGAGATAACTGCACGGTTTAAGCCTAGAGGGAATGACCACAGAATTATATATCTCATCAATCTAGACCGGCCTTCCATTAGTACGATGGTTGGTATCAGCACTAAATACTGATCAAAGGAAAATATATGGGGTTTCCAAATTTGCTGAAATACAAAAATGCGACATTTCTATAGTTAACAAAAAAATGTATGCCAAAAATTAGTAATGGCAACACTGAAACGAAGAGAGGCATATATATATACACGATAAATAGAACAAAGTCATAATATGGTACTCTCTTTTTAATTTTTTGGGGGATTTTACGGCGGCCGCCGTAGCCGAATGGGTTGGTGTGTGACTACCATTCGGAATTTACAGAGAGAACGTAGGTTCGAATCTCAGTGAAATACCAAAATTGAAAAAAAAAACAAAAAAACATTTTTATAATAGCGGTCGACCCTCGGCAGGCAATGGCAAACCTCTGAGGGTATTACTGCCATGAAAAAGCTCCTCATAAAAAATAGCTGCCATTTGGAGTCGGCTTAAAACTGTAGGTCCCTCCATTTGTGGAACAACATCAAGACGCACACCACAAAGAGGCGGAGAAGCTCGGTCAAACACCCAAAAACGGTGTTGCCAATTATATACACATATATCAAGGGTGGTTAAATTTCAAGGGCCGATGTTGAATGTGAACCACACCTTCTTTGGGGACATTGGAAAGAAAAGGTGTACAATTCAAGAGCTAAAGGAGGAGATAATTCGGCACATTAACGGCATAGATCCTCAATTATGCCACAGCGTCATCGAAAATTTGGACCATCGGATGGAGGTGTGCCACCGATACCACTCATACATAATTGAGCCATACCAATATTATCACAAAAAAGAGAAATGACAATAATTTCCTAAAAAAAATGTATTTTATTCAAAATCAACAACAGCCCTTGAAACCTAACCACCCTTTATATATTTCCTTATCGGCTGGAGTTTTTGCGAGACATGACTCACAGTAAAATTTTCCTAGGAATAACTTTTAACCCCCTAACTTTTTTTTTAACATGACATTTAAGGAACTTGTCAAAAAAGGGGTCAAGCGTTCAAAATTATGAGAGACAACAATGGTTTAAGCCCAATTACGAAAAAGTTACTTTTAAAATTTGAATTATTATACTTCAATATTATATTATATTTAGCTCAGATTGATACTTTAAACCTTTTTTGAAATAACTTTAGTCACAAATACAAAAGCTTAATTTAAGCACCAAAAAAATATCCTCATCTGCAAAGCTTGAACCCATTGGGGGTTTTGATATACTGATCTGACGCCATCATTCTGCAAGAAAGTTTCCCACCCACCAAAGGTAGTGTCGCACAGTGTAATTGGATCAACTTCTCGCGAAATTCGAATGAAGCACTCCAATACCATTCCCCAGGTATTCTCTCGGACGCATTAGCTTTACCAATTCATTTCCCACGTATTGGAATAGACCCATGGTACTCAGTTCAGTGGATAGACCATCTGGTATTTAGTAATGCCGTGTCTTAGCCATAACCGTAACCGTAGCAATCAGCTGTTCTGATCAAACATATGGGCATAACTGTAAACGATTATAGGTGCCGCACCATAACGCCATTACCACAGCCATAGTCGTATGTACTCGTATCTATCGAATTTAGGTTTTTATCCGTAACCGTAAGCAGCTGTGAAATACTTTACATTTGTTTTGATATTTGCGATAAAAACTTGAATATTAGAAATGAACGAAGAATAATTAATTGACCTAGTGGAAAATCATCCGTGTTTTTATGACAAAATGCAAATGTTTTCATTAATTCTAGTCCAATATAAGCTGTTTATGGTTACGTTATGACTAATCGACCAATGCTGTAATGCTGCGGCTATGACGTTATGGCTGTGGCAACACTAATTGCAGCTTTAACCAACAGGGTTATGAGCTGAAATTGTGACCCGCCACGCGATAAAATATTCTAGGAAGCAAAAATTGTTTACACAAACTACACTAGGCAATAAATTTTCAAATTCATCACATAAATCATAAAATTGGTGCCAATGGAAGCATTCAATTAAAATATGCAAATTCCTGCTGCATTTTCGATTTTGTTCTAAATAATTTACATTCCATAAAAAACGATTTTTTCATACAAAAATCGAGCGATCGTTTTGTTTGTGTTTATTATTATTTTGCGTTCATTCGCGGATATTTCTACGCTTTTTGTTTTCTTTTTTGGTTTTTGTTTTTGCAATAAACTAGATCACAACGACGTGAAACACTGTCGATCGCGCATCACTTGCCAAGCGAGCGTTGCCGCAAGCACCAAACAAGCGATGTCAAGCGGCTAGTGAAACAGAAAATAGCAGTTCCAAATAATTCCAAATATACACTTTCTTTTCTGCACTTGGCCGTACGCCCAAACATGCCACACACACGCACACCAACAACAAACAGCTTCATACAACCACCCCTGTACCAACCCCCCCTACTCTTCACACGTTTCTACAGCTGGACGCGTTGTACTGGATGGATATGCGCACACACACCTACAAATGTAAGCATGGCTCATGTTGTTGCTGTTGCTGTTACAGCCACATGTGCTCGCATTCTAAATACCTTTTGGTTGAGCGACAGCTACGCCAAAACAACGGCATTAAAAGTAGCAAGCAAACTAAAAAAAAATAGAAAATTTTAATGTAAATACGTTTTTCATCAAATGGAATCTCATCAATATGCGGCACACGCGACATTGAACATTTATCAGAATGACGGAAAAGAAACGGGCGCTCACAGATAGACGTGTACCCCGCTGCTGTCACCTTAGCGCCAGCATCTACGAATACTATGCATGTGTGTGTATGTGTGTGTAGGCCTAGAGTAAATGTACTGCAATCATGAGCATGCGCGCATACGTTGGGCGACGTACCATTTGCCGTGCCAAAAATCAATCACACTTTCTAAGTGGCCAAGCTTGAGTGACCAAATTCATGGCCAGTCAAAACTGGGCGCAAGCGAATTGTGACTGAATACCAGTGCGTTTGCGCTCTCGAAATGTGATCCATTTAGTTTAGTTCTTTTTTTATTGTTTTCATTGTCGCAAATGCACTTACATATAAACTTGTCTAGTGGCGGATTCTTGTGGGCGTTGGGATGTTACCTTTTCCATATATGCATGTATGTATGTATCGGGTGCTTTGTAAGAGCTTGAGAACTTAAAATGATAAGAGAAAACAGAAATATTGTTGGAATGAATTTTTATTATAATATGGTAGATAACTTCATAGCCTTTTTTTTAATATAATACCCGACATTACATGGTTCATTCGACCCGTCCAATATTTGACTACTTTTCCAATAAATCTTGTCATATGGCGTCAATGCTGGCTACAATATTGGTTTCCAATGCTTCTGGACCCAAATAAAACACGCAGCAAAGAGAGCCACCAAGGTGGCATACCTCCTAAGTAAAGGGTTTTCCAATAAGATGTTTTATTCTGATAAGAACGGTTTCGTTGCTTGCGTGGCACGTAGCGCCGTCTGGTTGAAATTCCGGCCATAAAAAATGGTTAATCATCTCTCGATAGCGCAATCCATTCACCGTTACTGTTGCTCCATCTTCATTTTCAAAAAAGTAAGTTCAACTGACTCCGCCGGACCATAAACCGCACCAAACAGTCACACGTTGAGGATAGAGAGGCTTTCCAACAATAACTCTTGGATTTTCTGAACCCCAGGTCCGACATTTTTGCTTGTTGACGAAGCCACCGAGGTGGAAATGGGCCTCATCACTCAGATGATTTTTCGATAGAATTCCGGATCATTTTCATGCATTTCAACGCCCCAATCAGCAAAGAAACGACGTTGTTGATGACCGGCCGGCTTGAGTTTTGGTGTTGACTGAACTTTATAAGCCTTAAGGCCCAAATCTGTATGCAAAATACGGTGTAATGACGTTTGTGGAATGCCTAATTCCAATAAACGACGATGGACAAACCTGGGTTTTCTTCAACACTTCCGGCTACAACAGCAATATTTTCGCCTGTTTTTGAGCGACGTGCACGGGTTTTATTCTTCACATCACAAACTTGTCCCAACAGCTCGAATATTTTCATCAATTTCTGTATTGCGGTTCGACAAGGTGCTTCACGATGGCTCAAAAATGTTCGAGTTTTACGAACCGTCTATGCCAAATGATCACCATTTTTACAGTGAATTTTAATAATTTCAATGCGTTGTTTAAGAGTGTATCGTTCAATTTTTATTAATGTCGTAGTTTCTCAAATATCAAAAAATTACAGCTTCAAAAGTGACATCTGCCGAAATAGCGGGCTATTCAAAATAACACCTGTTATTGGAAAACCCTTTAGACTGACGACAAACATAGGGGGACCAAAACAGAGCAAACGGAAAATAATGATGGCTACCACGCATTCCGTTCTATTATACGGAGCTGAACTGTGGGCAGATGCGCTAAAAGCAAATTACCGGTACAATGTCCTAGTATCGGTACAACGAACCGCGGCTCCGAAAGTTGCGACTGCCTACCGCACAGTATCAGGGTTAGCTGTTCAAGTGATACACGGTTCAAGACCTATAGATTTACTAGACTTTGAGAGGAAAAAGTTGTGGGCATTAAAGAGCGAGAGGATGGGAGAAAGAGTAAACAAATTACAGCGCGCGAAATAAAAGATGAAATGATAAGGTTATGGCAAGACCCCTTGGAGAAACGAAACATGCGGCAGACGGAAGGACATGGTACAGCAGGAACTTCGGTGAAGTCAATTTTTGAACAACCAAATATATTCGGGGCACGGGTATTTCCAGAAATACCTGTTCAAAATAGGTAAATGCGACGACTCCACATGCATATACGGAGACGCCGCTGGTCAGTATAAACCAAGGACTTAACATAGCCCCATAAAATGTAATCCAGAGGCATGAAATTGCACGAACGCGGTGGCCGATGAACAGAACCGATAACCGCACGAATTTCTTGCTCACTAGGCTGATTATGTTGACCGTAAAACATAAAAATCGCGAACAAATTTTTTTTTTTTCAAATCAAATATCCACAATTGGGAAGCATTGTTGTGGCATTAAACAAATCCTGATGACTTGCCAAACCTCACTGAACAGAAATGTCAACACAGTTGGCCATTCTCAGCTGTCAGCTGTCAAACCATAGTTATCGATATCAATATTTCCCATGCAACTAAAAAACACCCGATAGATAAGAAAATATGTGAAAGAAAAAGTAAATGGTAGCGGAGAAAAGACAAATGCAAACATTTTTTCTAAGAATCCTGAAAACTTTTCCTTTTAAAATGCTTCGAAGCAAAATTTAGCAACTCAAGGGTTAATAAATTAATGCAAATATCTGCTTTGACTCATAAAGCGAACTTATCTACTATTTACTTCTTTTCACACGTTTCACTATTTTTTCCGTTGCTTATATTTTTTGCAGGTGCGCGCCATCCGCAATTTTGACCTGGAATCGATGATGGGATTCTGGTATGTTGTCCAGTACTACGCATCGACGGAGGAATTGCCCGAATATGCCTGCATGCATAGTCATTTTACGTTCTCTGCCGAGGATCAGCATGTGAGTATAAGCGCACGTATCAATGCGTGTGTAGATGTATTTTTACTTTCATTTCTATTTATTAAGTCAATAGTAACAATCCTTACTGGCCAGATGTATATAAAAGATTACTTACATACTTAAAAACTAAATTTAATATATGTATGTAGTTAATTTGATAATAACTGACACCTAATGAGTGACTTAAACAGAGACCTTGGCATTGTAAAATCCAGACAAAGACATCTAGAAAGCCGATTAAACTCTTCAAGACTTCTCATAAGAGGAGAGAAATTGATATAAGTAGGTAATTATACAAAAATAAATCATAACAGAAAATTTTATGAATGTTTACTTACTCGTATGGGTTATACTTTTCGGCAGCGAGCGGATTTAACCCATTGCACTTGAAGTTTTTTTTTTCATTTATGGGGTTAGGGGTAGTCAGAGGCCCGAAAAAATTATGATTTTTAATCGTTTTTTTGCTAATCAATCGCTTTATTTAAAAAAATAAAAACATAGCATTATTACATCATATTTTGACTTGACCTTAGCAAAATTAAAAAAAAATTAGTAATTGTAAAAGTTATCGCTGTTTGTGTGGAGTCCGTTTCTCCAGAAGTCTCCCCACAAATCCTTGGAGATTCATCTAAAATCAATCGGAAAAGGGAAATTAATTTTATTAATACATAATATTGTGCCTGATCGAAGTTTTCTTTTCAAAATTAACAAAATGGCGGCATCAGGAAATGTTTTTCAGATTTTTGATAAAAAAGCGACAATTAATTGTTAAAAAAAATCGAAATTTTTGAAACAAAAAAATCTTTCGATCAGGCACGAGTTTTTTATGTTCTTCAAAAGCAGTATAAATTTTATTGAAATCTACCAAGCGGTCTTTAAGTTACAGTGATCACAAGTTCAAAAAACATAGTTTTGAGAAAAACTCATTTAAAGTTTTGCTATCGAGCTCGGGAGCACCCGAGAGCCTTTTGTTAATTGTTGAATAACTCGAAAAGTATTTGTCGGATTCACTTCAAATTTTCTCACAATATTTCTAAGAAGTTATACTTAAAAAAAATACAAAAAAGGTTTCGCGAAAAATGTCTAATGAGAAGCTAATTCCTTGGCCTAAATTTTAATTTATTTGTAGATAAGTTTCCTATTTCCAAATAAAAATTCAATTTAATATAAATTTGAGATAAACTTTACAATTATTCTTTAATTTTATTTTAATGTATACGCCTTTTTTATAAAAACAGTCGCTACTTGTAGCGATGAGACTCAGAGATATAGAAAGCTGGACGGTCACAGCAAGATCCTCCTACAGGGACCCTCACTGCTCAAAACCAAATCAGATAGACTCAGCCCCCGACCTCAACTTCAAAAAAGACTTTACGGTACGTTTTCGACCGAGAACCGAATGGGGCAGAGAGAAGGTGATTTGAAGATACGATACTGAAATCTACACTGACGATTCTAAGATCAACTGTATCCTCAACCTATCTCAGTCAATTCGACTTCCTGACTATGCCAGCGTGTTTCAGACAGAACTATTAGCGATCAGAGAACCGTGTCAATCAATAAAACTCTACAAGGAAATTGGAGCAAGATTAGCTATCTTTTCAGACAGCCAAGCAGTTACCAAGGTCTTAGATTCTAATTCCACTTCATCTAAGCTAGTCTTACAGTGTAGAGAAGAACTATTTAGAATTGCTTAGTCATTGACTTGAAATTACTCCGGGTTCCCGGTCATAGAAACATGCGGTGTAATTAGAAAGCGGATTAGCTAGCAAGAAAAGGTTCGGCACTAGACATAGCTGAGGCGTTGACAGTCGCCACCCCACTCAACACAATAAAAGCATCCATTGCTTCACACTATCATGCTTTAGCCGAAAGAAGGTGGAAGCAAATAACTACATTTATTACAACAAAAAACACATGGCCGTCGTACAAAATCCAATGGACAAATTACCTATTAGGATGCTCTCGACCAAACATTTCGCGCGTCACTGCAACCCTTACAGGTCATTGGAAGGTAGGTGATCATGCACCCAGACACAACCTTCCTTTCAATCTGTCAAGCGGAAGTCGTGAAGGAAAGTCTTTTCCGCTATTTATGTGCACGTCCAGGGCTAGCTAGGGCAAAACTTCGCTCAAGAGAAAGACTTCGCTCAAACACACAAGACATCATTACACGCGATCAGTGGTAGTAAAACGGTGCTGATCGCTAATTAGAATTATTTCAGTAAAAATATTCAACCACATCAACAACGTGCTCCTTTGTTTAAATCGTTTTTAGATTGTTGTATTACATTTTTTTCATATTTCTTATTTTTTTATTGACTCATAGTTATGGCTACTTTGGCCTTATGCTATACTGAGAGGTGATCATTAACTATAGATGCTTTCCATTTCAATTCAACCGGGCTATTCGGGGCATATTCTTCGATTTCGCTGTAACTCAAATATGTTGCTCTCTGGTCAAAATAATGAGACACGTATTTTTTTGTTCGCCCGAAAAAATTTTTTTTCAAGCTTTATCGGCAATTTTGTTTTTCGGCTCAAAATCGATTTTTTTTAATTATATAAGAATTTTTTTTTTAAATGGTCATAACTTAGTCAAAAATGAACCGATTTGGATGATTCTGGGTTCAAAATGATCGTCATTACTTACACGAGCGATTTCATGTAAAAACAGTTGCAAAAAAGTAGTTTAAAATTTTTTATTTTGATGTGTTCCCCTGTGTCTGTAGAACATTAGGATATTACAATTACTTATAAGTTTCATAATGTTGTCTGTAGAATCGTTTAAGAATAGATCTGCAGGATTGTGATAAACGGTTCACTAGACAGAGCTAGTTTACTGGGGCGGCAGCACTTGGTCGGGAAAAACCCGAGTCATTCCGGTAACGTAGAACCGGTTGCCATGGAAATGGATCTGTCGGATTCGTGTTGCTTAGTGGTTTCCTATGTTTCATAAAATTTATTATACGGGCTCTGGTCAAATTATTTTTGTTATATCCCTTCTATGTAGTTATACCCGTATTATGCGCAAATACATATACGTTTATTGATTGTTCACTTTATTGGATTAACAAATTTATGGTATACCAGCCGTGTCTAGGAGACTTAGAGACATAGTAAGGAAGCGGATTTGTGCTTTTTTTGCTGTCCGACCATAGCCAGACATGTATGTACGATATCGAACAGAATTCTATTAAACATGTCAGATGACGAATTAAATAAGATTCTCCAAACACTTCGGCGAGAAAATTGTAAGACTTCTCTAATAAGTCAACACATTTTTCACTCAAACATGCGTCAGGCCTGGCTGGTATCAAAACAAGACTGGCAATTAGTCCAGCTGGGTATGTACATACATATGTTCATTCACAAATGTGATAGTGATCGACCTTCATATGAGTGGAAGTATGTATGTACGTGTACATACATTCTACACAACAACATTTGTATATACAAAAAATGTAAAAAAATTAATGTTTCTATTCTTGTTTACTTTTTCGAAAGAAATCTTGACATTTGACCAACCAACTAAACGATTATATTATATTTAGTTCCATTGGAAATTTTAAGAAGCAAACTTTTATATTATAAATATTGAATACGACAAATTTTACTAACAACTAACGATATTTATAATTACTTTACTTATGCCAAAAAAATTTATTATTTACTATTTAGATCACCATGAATTTCAGTTACATCTTTGCCGAAGATCCGTTGCGTGAAAAATTGCAAGGCAACATTACCTGGATGATACCGGATTTCGAAACGCCAGCACATTGGATGCATACGGAAGATATTTGTAAGAATGAATTTAACACTTAATCACAATTAGTCAATATGAAGATTTCATTTCATTTATTTCAAGCCTAAAGTATAGTTGTTTTCACAGACCTCACAAAGCTAGTATGAGCTTAAATTACTAAAGTAGTTAAATAAATAAAATAAAGAGTTCTAAAAAATCATTAAAATTCCTTCTTCGACAGCAAGAAATCGAATGAAATGGAATTCGGGATCTCATAGTTTTTGTGGAGCGCGGGCAACAATATTTGATAGAACCAATAATAATAAAACCGCATTTAAATATATTTACTTTGAAATGTACAAATGTGTGCGTCTATATTTCTGTAATAAAGGATGGTTAACTTTCAAGGGCCGATTTTAAATAAAATACAATTCTTTTAGGAAATTATTATCACTTCTCTTTATTATGATAATATTGGTATAGCTCAATTACGTACGGAATAAATATATTGGCCAAATGGCCGCCGCGGCCTCGGCGGCACACCTCCATGTGATAGTCCAAATTTTCGATGAGAATTGAGGTTCTATGCCGTTAATGTGCCGAATTATATCATCCTTTAGCTCTTGAATTGTTGCTGGCTTATCGACGTACACCTTTTCTTTCAAATAACCCCAAAGAAAGAAGTCCAACAGTGTCGTTGACGTTTAGGTGTGGTTCACATTCAACATTGGCCCTTGAAATTTAACCAGCCTTTATTATTATTTTTCCCCGTCACTCAAACAAACGTTTTATTTTCACAGATGAAGGCATCTACAACACTTACATCATCGATACGGATTACAAATCGTGGGGCCTCATAATGCATTGCGCCGAAAAGAAAAAATCACCGCGTTATTTATCAGCTTTGCTGCTGTCGCGGGAACCACAATTAGGGGAGAATGTCATTAACTTTTTGAGGTAATTTATTGAAGTGAAAAAATGGAAGTAAAATTATGTACAATAAATATAAAAGAAAGCAAAATTAATCATTCAATTTTGTTTTTGAAAATTTTTTTTACTAAATACAATACAAAAAAAATGATTTTGAGTTATGGAAATTTTTTTTTACCTTTACTTGCGTAATGGTACTTCCATGTTTTCTTATAGTTCATAAGTTTCAAATAAGATTGACGTTTGACGCCATTTGCAAAAATTATAAATCATTCGATAGGTTTTGATTGATTTTGCGCCACCTTGGTGCGCCATCTTTTATGTGGGTATGAAAACATTGAATAACTTTGAAAAAAAAAAACAACTGGTTTGTATAAGTGAGGAATTTTTATGTTGTTTGGTTATTTACAATTTATTAAAACTATTTTTTGAATACAATATCAATCAAGTGGCCACCTTTATTAGCAATCAAAAATTGCGATCTTTTTTCTGCGTTTGTCATCACCTTGTCAAGCATTTCGGGAATTATAGCGTCGATTTCGGCACGAATGTTTGCCTTAAGCTGGTCTGCGGCTTATTTGCGTAAACCTTACTTTTCAGATAACCCCACAAAAAGAAATCCGGGGGGTTAAGTCAGATGATCTGACACTAGACGTCGCGGGAATTTTCGTTGCAGAAATTCAATTGTTGCATTCGCAGTGTGGCATGGCGCAACGTCTTGTTGAAACCAGTAACCGTCTAAACCTTTCTCACGCATTTCCAACTTCCATCGACCGTTTCGTTTTCTCGGTAAAAAATATAGCCCAATGATGGTGTTGGGCGCAAATGCCGGCCCAAACAGTTACTTTCCGGTCATGCAATGGCGTTTCATGGATCTCGTGTGAATTTCACCGTTCCCCAAATGCGGCCATTTTGTTTATTCACGCTGCCAGAGAGGTTAAAATGTGCCTCGCTAGTCATTAAAATTTGCTTCCAAAAATTCGGTTCAGTGTCAACCATTCAAGCGACTGTTTGGCCGCATTCCAAGCGACTAGAATGGTCGGTCGGCAATATTCTTTGTGTCAATTGCACGTTATACGGAAACAAATTTAAATCATCCTTGCCGCATTGTGGTTTCACTGACGCTAAAATGCTGAGCGCGACGACGATACGACACTGTTGGTTCATGGGCAACACTCTCCCTCACTGCTTCAAGAAGTTCATTGGATCGTTGATGAACGGCATGGTGACGATCTTCTACTGTCCCGTGCTCAAAAAAATTCGACACCAAACGACGAATAGTAGGTATTGTCAGATGGTGCCTGTTTGCCACGATGCTTCTTGCGATATGCGCTTTGAGTTACGAGTAGAATAATAGAACGACTATTTTCGATGTATAGCGCCACTATTTCAGCCCGTTGTTTCGGTGTAAAGCGATCCATTGTTGAAATTGTACTGAATGGACGAATCGAAAACATGTATGTTGAAGTCGATCGGTTGGTAAATGACAAAATTATTCAGCGTTTACATACCGAGATAAAAGATGGCGCACCCTGTACTAACAAAAAGTATTATTAATTTTAAACTTTAAATTTAATTTTTTTTTATTATTATTATTACTTTAATTAGTTGTTGTAATTAATCATTACCCTTTGAGTTTGATACTGTATGAATTTGTTAGCAAAACTAGGCTAGACGAAATATCCAGCTTTGTGCCTATTTTCAGTTTTTGTTTTTTTGTTGTTTATTTTCAGAGAAAAGTTACCTCGGTATGATATCGACCTGTCCTTCATGTTTCCAATCAATCAAACTTGCGACAATTTAATGGAATCCGTTGATGATGATCCTCTGGCTTACATAATAAATGGACGAAAGAATGCAAAAAATATATTCAAAGTTATTTTAAAGCCTTGAGCAAAGCTCCAGTATAAGCCGTACTATAAAGTTAAAAAAAATGTACAATAGTAGTATTAAATAAATATTATAACTAATTTAACGTGCAATTGTCGTTTTTCAAGGTTTTTAAAATTAAATAAAGTAAAATAAATTAAGGTTGAGATAAATAAAATTTATGCAAGTGGAATAAAATAAATTATATTAAATTGCAATAATAAAATGAAATAAATTGAAATAAAATATAATAAAGTAAAATAAAAAAAGTAAAATATACAGTGACTCACAGCTTATTTGATGCAGGTAAAACTTTTTTAGAAGAAAGAAAATGACTCGATGTTTATTAAATTTAATAAAAAAAAGTGTATACGACTTGTAATGAGATATGTACGAGGTGTGTTCAAAAAGTATCGCGAATTTTGAATTTTCGCGGGTTACGTATATTCGAATTACGATTTTTTTATGGCGATATGTTGGTACTCATGCCGACGAGTTCGGCCATTTTGAATGTTCAGTTAATGGTTAACAGCTGCTTTGCTTGCACGTGTTTCGGCTCGTCTTCGATTTTTACCTATTCAAAAAGATGGATCAAAGAACCTGTATCAATTTTGTGTGAAAAACAAAATTAAGTGCGCGGATGCATTCCAAATGCTGAATGTTTCATATGCTTTGGACCAAAGCAACGTTTATTGGTAGTACAAAATGTTCTTAGAAAGCCGAGAAGACGTGAGCGACGAAAAGCGTGCCGGTGTGCCGGACGCCCAAGCACTTCAACAATAGACGAGAAAATTGATGAAGTGAAGAAAATGGTATTGACCAATCGTCGAATCACCGTTAGAGAAGTTGCTGAGGACCTAGACATATCGATTGGCTCGTGCTATTCGATTTTTTTCAATGATTTGGGCATGAGACGGGCCGCCGCAAAATTCGTACCAAAACTGCTCAATTTCGACCAAAAGTAGCATCGCATGAACATTGCTAATGAGATGTTGGACTCTGTCCGCGACGACCCAAATTTGCTCCGGAGGGTCATAACTGGTGACGAGTCGTGGGTTTATGGTTATGACGTGGAAACCAAAGCTCAATCATCTCAATGGAATCTGCCGTCCGAACCAAGACCGAAAAAGGCGCGCCTAGTTCGATCGAATGTAAAAGTTTTGCTTACCGTTTTCTTCAATTGCAGGGGCGTTTGCATCATAAGTTCGTGCCACAGGGTAAAACGGTCAATAAGAAATATTACCTGCCAGTTATGCGCAATTTGCGCGAAGCAATCCGCCAGAAACGCCCGGATTTGTGGAAGAACAAAATTTGGCTCTTGCATCACGATAACGCCCCTGCTCGTGGCTTGTGCGCGACATTTTGGCCAAAAACAACACACTAATGATGCCACAGCCACCGTATTCCCCAGATCTGGCCCTCTATGACTTTTTCTTATTCCCGAAATTGAAGAGGCCCATGAAAGGACGACGCTACGCTACGATTGACGAGATAAAGACGGCATCGAAGGAGGAGCTGAACAAGATAAAAAAATTATATTTTGAAGTGCTTCGAAGATTGGAAAAAACGTTGGCACAAGTGCATGATATCTCATAGGGATTACTTTGAAAGGGATAAAATAGATATTAATGAATTAATAAACAAATAATTTTTGAAAATAACACAAAATTCGTGATACTTTTTGAACACACCTCGTATGTACTGTTTACCACTGCAAAAAGAACAATAACAAAAACAAAGCTTGCTGAAAAAATATGGAAACAAATAGTTTTCTCATCAAAATATGCTCACAGCTTAACTGATGCAGTGTATTTTATATTTTCTCTGAGAATGCAATAACGGTGAAAAGTATTTGTTTCTGGTTAACTTAGCGCCTTAAGACAGTCTCAAAAAATTTTTGTAAAGAAAAGTTGAAAGAGTTTAAATTTTTTAAAATGGGAAAACGGACCTCACTTGAATAAAGGGAAGACGTTATTCGTCATTATAAAGAGGGCAAAAGCCACCGAAAATTGCAGAAATTGTTGCTATTACTCGTAGTAGCTCCTCAACTGCCCAGCACATTATAGAAAGGTTTCGCCACAAAAACAGGATAGAAGATAGGGGCAGATCTGCGCCAAATAAAATATTCAATGATGCAGATAACAAGTGGATTGTTCGTAAAGTTAAAGAAAACCCCGAATTAAGCGCTCCAAAATTAACGAACTAAGTCGAAAAATACTTAGTCAAGATCTGTAACCCTGAAACTGTTCGTAGAGTTCTGCGCGAAGAAAATTTTCGTGAAAGGACTGCCCGAAATAAGCCGTTGATTAATGCTCGTAATAGAAAACAAAGAATAGAGTTTTGCAGACAACATTTGCACAAAGACATTTCGTTCTGGAAATATGTTTTTCTTGCGGATGAAAGCAAGTTTAACCTTTTCAGGTCTTATGGAAAGTCCTGAGTTTGGAGAAAACACCGCGCTTCAATCATGTAATTTGCACTTTACAGTTAAACACGGGGGGCAGTGTGATGGTATGGGATTGCATGTCCTATTCAGGGGTCGGAAATTTAACATTTATCGAAGGGAACATGAATAAAGAGATGTATTTGGATCTGCTAAAAGATAATTTAGCACAAAGTGCAGATAAAATGGGCATTAGGGATTCGTTTAGGGTCTACCAAGACAACGATCCCAAGCATACGTCCGGTATTGTAAAAACTGGACTTATCTGGAACTGCTCACATGTAGTACAGGCACCTGCACAGAGTCCAGTCTCAACATTATTGAGAATTTGTGGACAGTGCTAGAAAATAAAATAAGTAACCACAATATTTCTAATGCTTCTGATCTGAAATGGGCACTACAGGAAGAATGGGATAAAATTAGTTCCGATTATACAGCAAAACTTGTAGAATCTATGAATTCCCGATTAAAAGCTGTTTTGAATCAAAAGGGATACCCCACTAAGTATTAGCCGTAATCAAGAAATCGAAATATTAAAGTGTTTATGTTTTTTGAATACTTTTAATTTAGTGCATCATTTAAGCTGTGACCTCAAAACTGTAACTGAATTATTTTAATTTGCGGTATCTTTCTTATGAAGAAGCATTTTTTTTATTTTTTGTTATTAACTGAAGCATGTTGTATCCTGCTACTAGGATGTGACGCCAATGCGAGGCATACCCTATGGGGGAGTACCGAAACGAATGATCGAGGTGAGTCCCTATATGAATTTATCATCAATACTAACCTAACAGTATGTAACAGGGGTAATACCCCGACTTTCACCTTTCCAAGCACGGAAAGCTTTAGAGGATGGGCGGAAGTAATAGATGTGACACTACTGTCTGAAAATACTTCAGTGAGGGTAGAAAATTGGAGAGTCTCAAGCAAAAAGTCCTTTTCGGACCACAGCTGGATCCTCTACCACCTGGATCTTGAGGTAGATCCACCCTTACCATATCGAAACCCACTTAGAACAAATTGGAAACGGTTCAAAAATGTAGTAGGGAATAGGATAGGAAGGATTCCGATCCATCAAATCACTCTCGCAGAAAACATTGAGAGTAGGGTCACAACATTGGAAAAGACATTCAGTAGGGCCTACAAAACGTCATGTCCAATTAAATATAGCAAAAAATCCTATCCTCCTTGGTGGAGCAATGAGCTCTCAAAATTAAGGGAAGAAGCCAGATCAAATTTCAATCTCAGCTACTCAACAGGTAATTGGCAGTTGTATAGAGAAAGTCGGAGACAATACAAGAAGGTAATCAGGGCCGCCAAGAAAGAGAGCTGGAGAGATTTCTGTTCTTCTATCGAATCTACCAGAGATTCTGCGAGACTTAGCCGTATTCTGTCCAAGGATCATTCAATGGCTGCTTGGGTCAAGAGGCCGGATGGCACTTGGACTTCTACGGCGGAAGAGTCTCTAGAACTTCTTTTAGATACACATTTTCCGGGATGTAGCACCCATGACAGTGATGCTGGGAGAATCCGGCGGAGCCGATATGACCCACAGCATCTTGTCGATGTAATAGTTACGAAAGAGAAGGTTGCATGGGCAATCAAATCATTCTCACCTTTCAAATCTCTAGGCCCTGATGGGATCTTTCCTAAGATGTTACAGGAAACTCTTGATAGTATTCTACCATGGCTAATGGAAATTTTCAAAGCGTGTCTAAATCTAGGTTATATTCCAAATAGCTGGAAACTTGTCAGGGTCGTCTTCATACCAAAGGCAGGCAGAAGAGGACATGAATCAGCGAAGGACTTTAGGCCGATCAGTTTGTCGTCCTTCCTTGTTAAAACTTTGGAACGGCTTTTAGATATGCACATTAGAAGTTCGCTGGAGAGCTTTAGTATATCAACTGCACAACATGCTTACCTCAAAGGCAAATCGACGGAGACAGCGCTTCACGAGGTAATCCGAACAATAGAGGGGTCTCTAGTAAACAAACAGTATACGATGGCAGCTTTTCTTGACATAGAGGGCGCATTTAATAACGTTAGCACGAATGCTATCCAACGGGCGTTAATAGACTTAGGGGTGGAAAATTGTATCACCAATTGGATCATCTCTATGCTAGAAACCAGGATCATTAGAGCAAATATGGGTAACATCAACATAACTAAGAGAGTCCACAGGGGTACTCCACAGGGGGAGTACTATCTCCACTTCTTTGGTTATGTGTGATTAGCAAAATCCTAATAAAACTTAATAGAGGAGGGGTAAAAGCGGTGGCGTACGCTGATGATGTGGTGCTAATGGCGTCAGGACTGTGTCCTAATACGATCAGTGGGATCATTCAAAGGGCGTTAGGCGAGCTTAATTCTTGGGCAACAGGTTGTGGCTTAAGTTTAAACCCGCGTAAAACAGAACTCATGCTCTTTACCACCAGATACAAGGTACCAAGCTTTACCCTACCAAATATTAATGGACAAACCCTCTCACTTTCACCCAGTACAAAGTACTTAGGGGTAATTTTGGACTCCAAACTTAGCTGGAAATTAAACGTCGAAGAACGGGTAAGGAAAGCTGAAATTGCTCTATATGCCTGTAAACGTATGCTTGGAAGAAGATGGGGTCTTCAACCTAAGCATACATTATGGTTGTACAAGGCGGTTATACGACCAATTTTATCGTATGGTTCGGTAGTTTGGTGGAAAGCTCTAGGGAGAGATTACAACATCAAATTACTCGGCAGAATACAAAGATCAGCCTGTGCAATAACGGTCGGCGCAATCAGATCATGTCCTAGGGAGGCTCTGAACGCACTGACACACGTTATTCCAATAGACCTACATATTAAGAAGACGGCAACCATGAGTGCATTTAGGTTAAACGAAGCGGGCCGCTGGAAAGAAAACACTTATGGTCATGCCAGTCTACTATTGCGGCAAACTCAGTTAACCTCGGTGAGGACTGACTACATCGTTCCGACGGTAACATTCAATAGGAATTTTGCCACTCTCTTTCCATCTAAGGAAGAGTGGAATAAGGGATTCTCATTAAACAACTTCGACACTACAGTCTATACAGATGGTTCTAAAATGGATTGTGGTGTTGGAGCTGGTATATATTCTCATAGACTTAAAATTGAAAAATCTGTGCGCCTCCCCAATACCTGCTGTGTCTTCCAGGCGGAAGTACTGGCAATTGGGGAAGCTTGTAGGCTACTAATCACAGACTTCTCTTTTAAGAGCAATATCGCTATTCTCTCGGATAGCCAAGCTGCAATCCAGGCACTGGATTCAGCGACTACAACCTCAATGGTGGTGGAACAAAGTAGGTCTAGCCTTTCCACCTTGAGCGAAAAACATAATGTTACCTTAATCTGGGTCCCAGGACATCGGAATATTGAAGGTAACGAAAAAGCAGATGAACTGGCAAGAGGGGGATCTGCCATGAATAACGCTCTTGCAGAACCGGTATTCACACCATTAGGTGCAGTCAAGAGTACAATTTCCCTAAAATACCTCCGAATGGCGGAGTGTAGATGGAGGGGCCAGACGAAATGCAAAATCAGCAGAACGTTATGGCCCACCTACAACCTTAAACAATCATCAATATTGTTAAACATGAAACGACGGGATGCCTGGAGACTAACGGCAGTCATAACTGGCTTTTGGTCTGTCGGAGAACAGGCAGCCAAAATGGGCATCCCTCACAACACATACTGTCACAGTTGCAAACAACCGGAGAAAAAGGAAACAATCTTCCATTTCCTCTGTGAATGCCCTGCCCTATGGAAGGACAGAATGTTAACCCTGGGCAAACCGCTGTTCGAGGAGCTCGAACAACTGTCTGGCTTAGATGTCAACAACCTAATAAGGTTCCTGAACCGCACAGACTGGGTATAGTCATGCCGTAAATAACAAGTTGGAAACGAGGATGTGGCAACAAAATGGTGCGGAAGCGCTAGTTGGATTCAGGATGAATCACCACTCTAACCAACCAACCAACCAACGAAGCATGTTGTTTAACAAGAAAAATATATACAATTTTTTCCTGTAATTTTTTTTTGCTGCATCAAATAAGCTGTGAGTCACTGTATATACATATGTATACACAATTGTCGCTTACACCCTTTTTGGGTGTTTGGCCGAACTCTTCCTCCTATTTGTGGTGTGGCGTGCGTCTTGATGTTGTTCCACAAATGGAGCGACCTACAATTTTAAGCTGACTCCCACGGCAATTTTTTTTTATGAGGAGCTTTTTCATAGCAGAAATACACTCGGAAAAAACTTTTTCTAACATTTGAGTGCTTCATGCATGGAGATTGGAACATGTGAACCAACGAGTGTTAGTCACGTACTACCCCTTACGGCTATGACGGCGGTAAAGTAATAAAGTACAAAAATACCTATTACCATAGATGATTATCTATGTATGTCTATTACTATTGCGTGTTTCTTAATTTTCACCTGTTTTTTTTTTGTGCGTTTTTCTTTCGCACGGATTTTCTAAACAACTACTTTTTTCGGTTTTTTTCTTTTAAGCGGTTTTTTTGAAAGCAACGATGGCGTTGCCTGCTGTGTTACTCCCGTTACTTACTGTATTGCTTCGACAAGAAAATGAAAAGGCAAAAGGCCGTAAGTAATTTTTTAATTTTTAATTAATTAAATTTTAATTTTGATCCTTATGAAAATTAATGGAAAGCTACCATAGTATTGATGGAGATTTAAAACGAAAAACGTGTCAACATTTAATGATCGATTACATATTTAAGAATTACAAAGCAATTTGTACAGTAGGTATGACTGTTTTATTCTGCAACGATTTTTTTTTTAATTTTTCTACTGTGCTAAAAAACAGCATAAAAGTGATTTTTTTATTTTAAATAAACTTAGCGCAAACTTAAGGGGTTATACATATACGGTTAGAATTTTCAAAAAATCGATTTTTTTATTTAATTTTTTTTTTCTTAATGAACATATATGTATTTAAGAGCACACACAGAAAATTTAATATCTTTCCGGTGAATATTTTCGAAGTTACACACAAATTTCATAAGGCGTTTCAGAGTGCTTCATACTGCTTTTCAAACTATAAACGCGTTTTTCTCAAAATGGTGTTTTCAAAGTCGCTGACCACTATTACTCGAAAACGCCTAAACCGATTAGCCTCAAATTTTAACACGAGCTTCTTAAATATATTGTTTAACAATTAATCGAAGTTTTTTCCCCACCGATAAATATATTTTTTATAAACAAATTTTGGTCAAAAATCGATTTTTTTTTTTTTGAGAAACTGCCATTTTGTCAAAAAAAGAATTATTTTGCTTATTCCTTCGATTAATTACTAGATTTGACATTACTTTAACGAAATCTGTTTGGTTTTTTTTAATTTCAGAGGATCCAGTTCAGATATATGTACATATACA